>ML394109.1:53211-75771 GCA_005239525.1 Nicotiana knightiana | reverse complement strand
TATGAATTCGTTTGCTTTCGTGTATCAATAATAGACATGTAGAGGGTCTTATAATTATTTCCAGTAACTTTATCTATGTTAGATTATGGAATTGAGATTTGTTTTGTTATTGAACTTTTGATGGCCTTTATGTTTAAATAAGCAGAATGTGTATGTAAAATCTTAAAAGATTCCATCTTTGCATCAAGGTTTAATCTCCGGAGTTTTTCATTCACCACTGTTTGGATATGAGCGTAGCCATAGAGTCATTTTGAATGTCTATTAGATTCGTCATTGAGCTTTGTCCGACTCTCATTTGAAATATTCTTTTTGACACCTGGATTAGATAACTTTGGGTAATACTAAAGATTGCATAATTTTTTTCTTCTTCAAAGTTATTGTTTAGAGTTTGTAAAGGTTTGTTCTCCATGATTTAGTATTTATTAGTATGTTAAGATCAGATGTATTGAGTTATGGAATTACCTTGTGTAAGTAATTGGCTTATTGTCAAGGGAGTTCAAACAATTAAAATATTGAGCCTTAGACATAATATTAGTATATAATAGAATTAGTCTAGAAGCCTAATAACGAAGAAAGTGGCCCAACGTCATTTTAAACCCAACAAACAAAGTTGGTCCAAGTTTTTAATTACAAGCTTTTCAAATAGTTTCGAATTCATCATATTTTCTTTAATGATTGTATAACTTAATTACCTATGAATTTTAATCACCTTAATGATTATTTTAAATGTTAGACCATTAGTAGAGGCGCTTTAACTCACGGAATCGCTTGCGTAGCGTGATGTTTTGACATTCAATAATTTTTAATTCAATAATTTCATACCATTTCTACTAGCTATAGTTGATTTTTAATTATTCCCTTTTTTGTTGTTGTTAAAAATCGCAGATTTGCTTGCGTAGTGCAATAGATAATTTTTAATTAATTCCTTGAATGTAGTAATTTCTGTAAAAAGTAGTAGTGTACTGATAATCTTCGCCATAATCGCGGATTCACTTGCGTAGCGCTGTTATGATAAAATTAATAAATTTCGTCTCGATCACGCATTCGCTTGCGTAGCGTGATTATGACAACGTAATATTTCCAAAATTATTTTCCTTATAAATTTAATGATCAAGAAGTAAAAGCGGACGAGTAAAACACAGAAATTAATAAAACACACTTTATTCAGAATTAATTTAAGCCAAGTTTAAGTCAATAAAGTGACCGTGCTAGAACCACGGGACTCGGGGAATGCCTTACACCTTCTCCCCGGTCAACAGAATTCCTTACCGGACTTTGCTTTCGCAGACCAATAATAAAAGAGTTAAATCTTCCTTTGACTAGGGATCTAAATAAAAGGTGACTTGGAAAACCAAAAAATCAATTCCAAGTGGCGACTCTGTAAATAAAATAATCCCTACTCAAAGTTGTCACTTTAATTAGAAAAAACCTTTAACCCAATAACACACATATATCTTTTGGGGGGTAGAAAAGGGGTGTGACATTGACTATCTCAGTTTTGTCCAGATTGGACTTAGGCTTATTCTCAAAATTCTTGACCTTTCTGACAATTTCCTCAGGTATCATATCTTCTTTCCTATTTCTTCCAAGTCACTGTCCTTATGTTGCGTTGCCTCATTACATGTCAAAGTCGTTGGTTTATCAAGATAAGAAATAGTAATGTTGTAGAGAGAAAGATATGGAAGATAGTAATAATAAAACATCAATCCATTGATAAATATTAAAATGTCAAACAAAGCAATTTTTAATGACTAAAACAATGTTTCCCAAAATGAAATATTGAAAAAAAAGAATTTTTTTTTTAAAACAAAAATGCTTAAGAAGAATTGTTTTTAAAATAGATGACACTAGCAGTCATGCTACCTCGGGACTCGTCGGGACCTTGATGGTGTGGCTTTCTAATTTCTGAAGACGGCTCCTTTCTCCAATGTCTGGATGACGAGGCCTTCTTCCTCCTCCTCCTCAACTATTACACTGCAATCCATGTCTTCCTCTTCTAGAAATAAATTCCTCAAACCAGCTAGCACTTCATCCTCTTTGGATCCCTGTATTATATCAGCCGGATGGAAGGATTTGCTCAGATGCAGTATTGGTTGTTCAAGGGGGTAATAAGGACTGCACCAAGGTGGTGACCAATTTTGATACTCATTCCAGGTGTACTGATATCCTAATCCAAAGGTCGTGCCATGACATTTTAGCTGTATTGGTTTGGAAATACCTTGGAGATTCTTCCCGAGCCTTTTACCGGGTTCATACTCTGCCCATGCTAGTATGCTCTCTATTTTGCTGCTCCACCACTTGTCTTTCTCAATTGCATTGACGCGCTCGATGTGATGATAAGTCTCTCCACCCAATTTTCTTCTATTTTCCACGACCGGAACAATTTGATTGGTATAAATAGGATTACTCCCGTCTCCATGGATGATCACTTCCTGATGGTTCCATTCGAACTTTACAGCCTGGTGCAAAGTGGAAGCCACAGCCCCAACGGCGTGTATCCAAGACCATCCCAACAATAAGTTGTATGAAGCGGATATGTCGAGTACTTGGAATTCGACATCAAACCAGGTTGGGCCCATTTGTAAGCAAAGATTGGTTTCCCCGATCGTGGCCCTTTGAGATTCGTCGAATGCTATTACGTTCATAGTTCCTACCCGTATTTCATGAAATCCTTTTCCTAATATCTTCAGAGTCGTTAAAGGATAGATGTTGAGACTGGAACCTCCGTCTATCAAAATCCTGGCAATGAACTTATCTTCGCAATGTACCGTGATATGCAGCGCCCTGTTGTGGCTCAATCCTTCTGGTGGCAATTCGTCTTCATGGAAAGTGATTTTATGGCTCTCCAGTACTTGTCCTACCATGTTAGCCATTTCTCCGTTGGTGATATTGTTGGGCATATAAGCTTCGTTCAATACCCCTCATCAAGGCGTTCCTATGTGCTTCAAAATTCTGCAGTAATGATAGAATAGATATCTGAGCAGGGGTTTTGTTCAAATGGTCCACTATAGAGAATTCCCTTGCTTGCACCTTTCTCCAAAGATTATCCGGGCCAGTTTCAATGATGGATTGCTTGGAAGCAGCTTCTTTACTTGTTCCCCCTAAGTGCTCAGGTGTGTAAACTCTACCAGTCCTAGTCATCCCTTTTGCGGCACCATCTTCTTCCATTTTTGCTTTCCTTTTCTCCTAACTTCTGCAACATAGTCCCAAGGTACGATTTTTAAATTAAAGGATGGTGCGGGGTTTTGGGCGTTCTGTTGGTTGATATCTGGGTCGTTTAAGGTGAGGGAGAGGTTTGCCAAGTTTCGAACCTGCTCAAGTTCCCCTTGTAAATCCAATATTTTCTGCTCCAACTGTAGAACCAAATCATTCTGTGTCGGAGTACTCCAACCATCTGAAGTTTCAACATTTTCTACATGCGTAGAGTTGTCTTTCCTGATACCGCTCATGTCATCCATCTTAGATTTTCCCTGATTTTTAGGATCATTTGGAGGAGGAGGAGGTGGAGGACCTTTGGATCTGGTATGATATGCTGATGATGCCAGTATGCACGAACCAACCTTAGGGGCTGGGAATAATCAAAACAATGAAAACCAAAAAGGTAAACAAGTCAGTAGAGAATTTTGAAAGGATATTTGCAGTATTTAACCATGTATTGCGGAATTATAAACTCGTGTCCTAATTTGGGGACCTCATTGTGCCCGAGGTAGGCCTAGCGACATACAGATTTGGAGAAACCTAGTGCCGACAATTGCCTCATTTCATTAATGTAATAAAGCTATCAAACCTTTAAAACAATAATAAAAAAGAGTTACTTGTGGCATTTGCCTTATTATAATCAAATTCTAAAATGACTCTAGAAAAACAAGTAAACAACAATTCTAATCTACTTGGTCCCGGAGGGACCTTCTCCAAACTTGGCCTTCTTAGCCCCATCGATCAAATTCCCCAGGTCGCGCATGTCCAACAGAAGATACGCCCTTTTTAGGTGTCCTCCTTCGTTGCCCTCTGCATTTTGACAATCCACGATCCTTTTCCTCATCTTCCCTTCAAGCTCCATCAGATCCTGCTCTATATACTCCAACTTTTCTATTGATTCTGTAGCAATTCCTCTCCATTCATTGATTGATTCCATGTCTACCTTGTGTTGTTCCAAATGTCTGTCCTCAGACTCAAAGATTCTTTTGCGCAACCTCTTGTATTTTACTTGTGCTTCAGCAGCGTCGTCTATGGCCCTGTTTCCTCGATCAATCCCCGGCTTGACTTCTCCCGCTATTTCATCATCCAACCATGATAGGTAGAAATATACATGACCGGCATGGTACCGATCTGGTGCGATGGTATCCTTTTCTGCAATGATCTTCAGATGCCACATGTGTTGTGCCTCACACTTGAATGGAATGGCATCACCCTGAAAGTCTTCTTTGTAGTGAACCATCTTGGAAACTCGTGGTATGACTTACTTTCTCCCAGCCTGTCTCATGAACCTGATAGGAGGCTAAGGATAGATACCCCTCAACCCAATCAACACTAAGTGAGGAACATCTCTTGACCTGATGATGAACTCTCTAGTAGGGAACCACTCGAACATCCAATGGACCTTGTCATCAGTCAAATTGCTAAAGAAATGTACCCAATCCACATTGTTTCCCGGTTGTGCAAACCTGTCTAGGATGAAAGTCATTCTTTTTGGATGTTGAAAAGCTATGTGGTCATTCCATGGTCTCCGCGGAAATTCTTGACGGTACTGTCCTCTTTGAAGATGTTTCAATAACCATATTTGCAGTAACAGATTACAACCCTCAAAATGCCTAAATCCCTTTTTGCAACGGTCTAAGGCTCGGTATATCTTTGCCACGATCATTAGGACGATAATGTACTCCTGCCCCTCAATTCCTTCCATTAAGGTCTTGGTGCCATAGCCAAACGAGTGTGGATTGTCTCCTTGAATATGGAATACTATAATCGCTAGAAAACAGATGATGGACACGAAAACTCGGTGATGAGTCCATCCTAGAGAAGTGATGGAAAACTCATCATGATAGATACGGTAGGATATGCTATGCCCATAACGCTCGTAAAAGAAGTCGAAAGGTATGTAAGACTTCTTCAGGTAGACTAACTCGTCATTCTTTCTAAAACCCATCATTTTCAGAAACCCTTTAGAAGTATAATTTTCTGGTACCAATAGACCAGGGCTATCCCAGGGAAGCCCAGCAAAACTTCCTATTTCCTCAAGAAGGGGAGTCATCTCTATATTACCAATATGGAAACAACCCTCCTTTCATCCCAGAATATAGTAGCGGCCTCGATTAGTACATTGTTTGGCTGAATGTCCAGTAAAGACGGTATATTTCTGAGAATTATTTTCACATGGTTTTTGTAGCTTGGCGAGAGATTTTCCCACCAGTCTAGCAACAGAGGTGAGATACTTCGGACCATGCCGAACCTGGGGACTTCGTGCCTCATTTATGCAAAACAAATAAAGTTAGCCCTCTCCCCCTCCGGATTCGACTGTTTACACATTAATGATTAACATATCGACAGGTTTTCTCCAAATAATGCACGTATCATGAATTTTCCCGTTGGGATTATGGAAATCTCGATGGGCTTTGGACAAAGCATGCCTTAGAGAGTAATTATGCAGACATCATTCCAACCCGTACTAGGTTCAGACATGATGCATGCACAGTTAACATCAGAGCGGTGTTTTCTATAAGAGTCTAGACCGGTACCCTCAAGTGGACAACTTGAGAGGGAAAGGTACGGAACTGTTGACTGCACCGTTGATCAACTAGTTTTACCGTAAATAAGTCTTTCCATTTTAAAATGGTGCTATAGGAAGAGCGCAGTCACTCATCAAGTGTCGTTATGGTATTAATTGCGCACGAGTGGAATATGATGTAGAGCATGTAATTATGCAAAGAGAAAACAACACGTTGTCAAGTATTTTGCAAGAAGAAGCGATAAATGCAGTAGTTAATAATAGAAAAGAAAGAAAAACAAGAAAGGAGTTAGTTCATATAATGTAAAAATTATAATAAAGCGATAAAATGGGTAGGCATTGGGAAAGACATAACAATTTTTAAAAAAAAATTGGAGCAAGTGAAAATGATTGGGAAATAACGGAGAGGAAGCATATTATGATCAGATTAAGGGAGGAATTGCATGTAAGTTCATATAAAGGGAAGAATAGAGAAGAAGTGTGCATGTGGAAAATAAAAGGGAGAATGGGAGCGGGATGTTCAAAATAATAAACACACGCTTATCGAGAGAGGCTAATTCATACAGACCAAGTTCATTATGGTAAGAACCTAAGAAAATCCCCACCAGCGTCGCCATGCTGTCGCGCCCCTTTTTCTCGCGAAATCGGGTTTCGACACGTGACAACCCTTTTAAAAGGAAGGGTATTAAAAGAGAGAGTCGCCGCCTAACGGATTAAGGTGCGTTAGGGCACCTATTTTCAAATGACTTGGGATTACTAGTTTGCGTCACCAAAGATCGGGTAAGGGCTCAAATTACCTTGAAGAGAAGGTGTTAGGCACTCCTCGAGGTCCATAATGGTGGGTCCCGGCCGAACTCAAATTATATGAATTAGTATAAGAGAAAAGAAAAACTTGGACAAATAAAAGAATTACTTTAAACAAAAATGGGGGTGTAACGACCCGACCGGCTGTTTTGCATTCTAGAACCCCGTGCCCCTAAATGAGACTTTCCGTAGTTGCTTTTACTGATTTATGACTTGCGGGGATGGGTGATTCGAGGTTTTGAGGAGTTTGGAGGGGTATAGGAACGCTTCGTTCCTTAAGGTTCGCCTTTAAGGCCAAGTTTGGCTTCGGTCAACATTTTTAGTAAACGAACTCGGGATCGAGATTCGAAGGTTCCGGTAGGTTTGTATGATGATTCCAGACTTGGGCGTGTGATCGAAACGGGTTTTGGATGACCCGGAGGGTGTTTTGGCGCCTAATAATGAATTAAGGTTTCCTTAAGTTCAACCTTGAGGTTTGGAACGTGTTTTTGTGTTATCGAGATCCAAACGGAATTTCGAGACTGGGAATAGTTCCGTTATGTCATTCATGACTTGCTCGCAAAATTTGGTGTCATTCCGAGTAGTATAGGTAGGTTCGGCGTATTGAAAGCGAATTCAAGAACTTAAAGTTCTTAAGTTTGATCCAATAGGTTTTGGGGTATGATTTTTAGATTTAGCATTGTTTCAGACGTTTCGAAGGCTCGAGAGAGTCAGTATTATGATTTAGGACTTGTTGGTATATTTGGACGGGGTCTCGGGTGGGCCCAGATACCATCCGGGCATCGAGCGAGGCAAAAACCATCCTTAAAGGACTGTTGGTGCGACTGCACCTGCGGAGGGAAAGTCGCAGGTGCGAGACCGCTTCTGCGATCCCAGCCTCGCAGGTGCGACTCCTAAGGGAGCTGCCAATTTCTGCAGATGCAGACTCTTTCTCGCAGAAGTGGAGCCGCAGGTGCGGACTCCGCTTTGCAGGTGCGAAGCCAGGCCCCCTTCCCCTTCTCCGCAGATGCGGTCCTCGAGCCGCAGGTGCAAAAAGCTTGTAGGCAGTGAGCTTCGTTTTAAATACGGGACTTAGCCATTTTTGAACATTATTCTTCAACTTTGGGCGATTTTGAGAGCCTGCAAGGAAGGTATTTGACCTAGCTACTATAAGGTAAGTAATTCCTACTATAAATTTAGCTTAATACTTGAATTCTTAGGTAGATTAACACATCAAATTAGTGGAAATCACGGGTTTAGAGTAAAACCTAGGTTTTTGACAAAAATGGAAAATTACCAAGAAATTTGTTAAGGAATCATACAAAAACTATATAATATTGATCCTTAGGCCATGGGCGATAGTTTCCTTCAAAAATTTCCGGAATCTTGTGGGCCCGGAGGTGTATTTTAGGATTTTCCCAATTTAGGTTGAAATGATCACTTAAGTAGGAGATCTAATGACTTTGGAGTATAGACTGATTTGTTTATGCAATATTTGACTAGTTTCGAGTCCTTGGGCGACAAATTTGGAGTTTCGGGCGCATTCTTGACCCGGGAACTAGACTTGACACGAGGTAAGTCTCCTTTCTAACCTTGTAAGAGGGAATTTTTCCCATAGGTGAATTAAATAATTATGTGTTATTGTTTGTTGGGGACTACGTACGTGCGAGGTGACGAGAGCCCGTGCGTAGTGACTATTATTGTATGTCCGGGTAGTTAAGCCCACACCATGACATGTGAATTCCATTAACTTGAGTTATATGCTTTATAACTTCATTTTATGCAACTTTGTTTCAAGAAAATCGAGAATTTGGTGTTTTAAAAGAATTGTTATTTGGAGGATTTAAAGAAAGATGTTGTGTTTGCATGCGACCGCTTCGCAATTTATATCCCGCGAGCGGAGTGATTCTTTCCCCTACTCTCATGGGAGCGGGTTGTACGCCACGATAGGTTTATAGATGCATTTATGGTTCGTCGTTCGACCCTTCGGCAGTGCACAATTATTATTATTATGTTGGCCCAAGCCAGATGTCCTTATTCCACTATACGCATTCTATTTGCCTAATGTTTTTATGACTGTTGAGCTGTGAAATATCCTGGAAGAACGAACTGAAAACTTGTATATTGGTGCTTTAACACGTATTTGGATTTTGATTACGATTAGATATTTATTTCCTTACTATCCATGCTTACATGTTGTCCTCTTTTAAAATATCACCTAAATATACTGTTGGACCCTAGTAAGTGTCAAGTCGACCTCTCGTCACTACTTTTTCGAGATTAGGCGGGATACTTACTGGGTACATATTGTTTATGTACTCATGCTACGCTCTGTACTTAATTGTACAGGTTCTGAGGCAGGTGCATATGGGTACCAGTCCGGAGCTCGTTCCTGAATTTATACCTGGTCGAGGCTTCACGGTGAGCTGCTTCTCTTGGCGACTCTCAGCAACACTTGGAGCTATTCTTTTGCCATTTATGTCTATACTTACTCAGACAGTAGGACAAACTTTTATTCTTTTGATATTATTCTACTAGATGCATATAGACTCATGACACTAGTTCCTGGCACATACGCTAGTAGACATTATTTTTGGGATGTAATCGTTAATTATGACTTCATTATTATTTATTTTGCATAAAGTTTCCTAATTTATCCGTTTCTACTTAATGTCTCAAAACTAAGTCAAGTAAGTATTGAAAATGTTTTGGTAAACTACATGAAACTCACTAGTGGATTGATGTTAGCTTGCCTGACTCTGGGGTTAGGAGCCATTGCGACCTGAGCTAAGATTTGAGTCGTGACAGGGGGATCCTAAGTTTTTTAGCCTAAAGGATCACCCTGTGCAATATAAATAATACTTTGTAACTCCCTCAAGACGGGGTGTTACTCATATTATTCAGTGGGCACAAACTATCATCTCCTGCTACCCGGTTACTATATTTAAGTTGTTTACCTAAAGTGCTCTAATCAATTCCGATTCGTACCTTATACGTGCACTACCCGCCCTAGGCCTATGGTCCAGGAGGCATTGGGACCTCTATTTCAGGGTGGTTCTAGACCTTAACTTTGGCTTCTCAAAAAGGAAAATACTAAGCGACATACAAAAAAACAGTTTAGGACTTTCAAATAGAAGCAAGTATGGGCTCAAGTTAGCCTCCGCATTTAGACATCAAATGCACGCCAAATTGGTTAACATTGTGACAGATTTCAATTAATTAATAGTCGAATTCTGTAGGCAATATCTCTATGTGATATTAAAAGAATGATCAGACAGTCATCCGCCAAGCCAGTTTCTTAGTGTGATTCTTAAAACCTACATAAGTTTGCCTACTATTTTTTAGCATAATGAGATTAATCTTACTAGCATGATATCTAGGCGTTTTATGTGATAATAAACAGTGGCAATCACTGAAATATATCTAGAATTACTTGTTTTAATCCTATAGGCATGCTTTCTAGTGAGGGTAACAACACAGTGTTTGGAAACTTATGAATAAACGGGCAGAAATGATAATTAAGTTGATTTAAACCTATAGGCATGCTTTCTACAATTAATCCAATTTTAGATCCTATAGACATGATTTTTACAAATCGTGAACAGAACAGTATAAAACAAGATTTTGCACATATATTGAATCATACCATTTCTTATAGGCATGGTCTCTAACAAGCAAAAATAGAACATCATTGAACCAAGCATTAAACCTATGGGCATGGCTGCTAGCATGTGATGACTGAACATAATAAGGTACCTATAGGCCTAATTTCTAGCATACAACATTTAACAACACAATATCGAACCTATAGGCAGAATTTCTACCCAACTTTATTGCAAATATAAAATAAGAACCCCTTCCCAATTTCACCAACGCCCCAGAATTGTTATTACAAATAATTATTACAGACCAGAATTGAATGTAGTAAATTACAAAATAAATATAACTATAGGGAGCTTACATCAGGCCCAAATACACTTGTACAGGCCAATCCTTCAAATCACAACAACTCCAAAATCTCATGCTCATAAATACAAAATAACTAGTTGTTGAGAGATTCACCCATTGGACATATATCAAGGCTGAGCATACAGAACCCAGGACCCTAGTGTGTCAGATTTCCCAAGGGATTCAAGAACTCAGGGCAGTGCTCACACTAGGGAGGTTGATCAGAAAACAATTCAGGGAAAGACTAGGGACCAGGTCCTAGTGTGTCAGAGTTCACAAGGGTCTCACATGAACCTGGAGCAGTGCTCACACTAGGGAGGTTGATCAGAAACAATTCAGGGAAAGACTAGGGACCAGGTCCTAGTGTGTCAGAGTTCACAAGGGTCTCACATGAACCCGGAGCAGTGCTCACACTAGGGAGGTCAAAGGACGGAACCTAAGTAGCCTTGGCTTTCAGCCGGCTAAGAATAAGAATTCAGAAGGTCCAGGGGAGTAGAATGGGATAAGGGGATCCACTGAAGGACATAATCACATATACAAACAAACAAAAGACATGGTTGAAATTCGGCAGACTTAGTCAAGTTTTAGGAATAAACTCAATCACATGCTAACAAGGCAAGTCATAAGACAGATTTATAGTGATAACAGAGGATCCAGATTAGGCTAAGTGCAGAAACTAGTGTCATAGGAAGAAACCAATTAGCAATAGATCATGACAGGCTAAAAACTAATTAGGGAAATTATTAGAGCTGTCAAAATATGATGAAAACAAGATCAAACAGGTCACATTATAGTAGATTCAACAAACAGACTTGTAATTCTATTAATGCATACATCGATACATAGTTAACTATTCTGTAGCAGGAGATATGAGAACATATTCAAATAACAAACTTAAACTTCAAGAGATTACTATTAGTGACATATGGGTTAAGCAGGATCAAATTAACCGACTCAAAGTAGATTTAAGCATGTCTCAAACTACAAAATGTAATAGCATAACATAGTCTAATTGAAGTAACACATTAACAGAAATTAGAATAAAACGACAAAGGTCTAATAACTCACCAGTTAAGATGAAGCAAGGAAGAAGGAAATCTAACGGTATAGTGAATCTCAGCAAAAAAAGTAGAAACTTAGCATTCTGACCTTGGCTTTCAGCCGGCCAGAAATCGGAATACAGAACAAGTTTTCATTCAAGAATGAAAAGCAAAAAGCCTTAGTTTTTGTAGTATTCTTAAGGAATTTTTCGAACTTCCAACTTAATCAAAGAGGAGTGGGGAGGGGTTTAATTAGTGTAAGAGCTAAAGACATAAACGTGGAAATAATTAATTCAAACACTAAAAAGGTAAGCACTTAAATCAGTAAGGAAGAAAATTTTGAAACCCTAGTTTAGGTAAAAATACACAAAATCGACAGAAAATAAAGGCAAGGAATCAAATATTGCATAAAATGAACATAGAAAAGAAATTATTCAAAAGAGAACACATAATCGAACCAGATTTGGTTCGATTAAAAGGGAACTGAAACCCTAATTTAGGGCAAGTAAAAGAAATCCACAGAAATAGGCAGATTCTCACATAATAAGGGGAATATAGACAAGATAGTACTCAAAATCAAAGCTTGAACCAATTTTGGTTCGAATCAAAAGAGTATCTATAAACACTAACCTTAGGGTTAAGTACAAATCAGCAAGATACGAACAAAAATCGGGCTCACAAGGCACAACATAACGTGTGTGGACTTAGTGTCGTCCAGGTTCAAGAGATGAAGATCGATTAGGAAAGAATCAAAGTGGGGTACTTGCCATGTTTAGGCAATTACTAAATAATATTGTAAAGAATCAACAAAAAAAGGAAATATGTCAAAATTGTAAGTGAATGGGAAGAAAATCTCATTAGGAATGGGATTGGGGGAGGATTTTTGGGAGGCGGTGGGCTAGGGTTCCTCAAAGGAGGGGATTAGAGAGGCGGCAGATTAGGGGAAATGGGGTTAGGGTTTGGGAGATGGGGATATAAGGAAGTTGGGGGATGTTTATGAGCCGTTGATCATTTTTTATCAACGACTGGGATTTGAGGAGGGCTGTGTCAGGTTTAATTGAATGGGTAAGGGTACTGGGCTAGGGGTATTGGGCTTGGGGTAATTGGGTAGTTTAGATCCGAAATTAATTGTAGAATTAGGGCCAAATTTTAAATATCCAATTTTAATAAATAAATAAATTATAAAAATAATAGATAAATAACAAAAAATATTATTTGTGCATGAAAATGATTACAAAAAATTATTTAAAATTATAAAAATACAAAAGGTTATTTTTTTTTGCATAAATAATGTAATTATAAGTACATATGGGCTCTTATTGCAAAATGTGCAATTTAGCCTTAAATATGCAAATATAATTATACCAAATGTACTAAAAATATTTAAAATCTAACATGGGTGTAAATGATAAGTTTAGATGATGAAATCATCATAAAAATAATTTATAAGGTAATTAATAGATATTTATATAATAAAATGCAGAAATAAATTGATTTAAAGCCTTTAAAAATTATGAAAAATTATGAAAAATACTTGTATATGCTTGTAAATCAAATGCTTATGCATATGCACCACTTTGAAAGTTTATATATATATATATATATATATATACACACACACACACACACATATATATACATATATATATATTTGAGAAATATGAGAGAAACATTAGATATCAACAAAGTCTTTTCTTGGTATTCCGGGTTTATTTGAATTTGATTGTACCCAAAATAGGCGTCGAGACAACTAAGGATCTCGTGGCCGACCGTGGCGTCGATCATGCGATCGATGTTAGGCAATGGAAAAGAATATTTGGGGCATGCCTTGTTTCAAATCCTTATAATCTACACACATCCTAAGTTTTTTCCTTATTTTTGGGACTACGACTACATTGGCTAAACATTCGGGATATTTTGCCTCCCGAATGGATCCTATGTTGATAAGTTTAGTTACCTCATCCTTGATGAATGCGTGCTTTACCTCGAACTGGGGCCTTCTCTTTTTCTTCACTGGCCTGAACTTTGGATCCAGGCTCAACTGATGTGTTGGTATCTCTGGTGGGATCCCAGTCATTTCTAAGTGGGACCAAGCCAAACAATCTATGTTATTGATAAGTAATTTAATAAGCTTTTTCCTGGGTTCGGGGGTCAAACCCCGTCCCTAGGTATACCTTTCTCTCGGGCAGGTACTCGATCAATATAACTTGTTCAAGCTCTTCGACCATTGATTTGGTGGCGTCGAGTTATTCAGGAACAATGAAGGTTCTAGGGGTCAAGAAATCTTCATCTTCTTCTCCCTCTATTTCCTGATTCCCCGATTCAGTCGAGGCTGGTGGCTTTGATTGCTATTTTGCTTTCTGTTTCCCTTTGATGTTCGATCCTTTCGATGTTGATAGGCCGATATCAGTATTACCTCATCAACCGCGAACATTTCCTTTGCAACATGTTGCTCCCCGTACACTATTTTTACCCCGTCTGACGTCAGGAATTTCATCATTTGGTAGAGAGTCGAAGGGACTGCCCTCATGTTGTGAATCCAAGGCCTCCCGAGTAGGGCGTTGTACCTCATGTCACCATCGATTATGTGGAACTTGGTATCTTGGATAGTTCCAACCACGTTCACCGATAGGATGATCTCTCATTTAGTTGTTTCATTGGCCATATTGAAATCGTTCAAGACCCGAGCTGCGGGCACGATTTGATCTTGTAGGCCGAGCTGCTCCACGACCCTTGATCAGATGATATTTGTCGAGCTATCATGATCCACTAAAACACACTTAACTTCAACTTTATTTAATAATATAGAAATTACCAGGGCGTCGTTGTGAGGTTGAGAAATTCCTTCTGCTTCCTCGTCGTTGAATGAGATGGTGCCTTCTGGCACATAATGTCGGGTCCATTTTTTCCTAGTAATTGATACCTTAGTGCGTTTGAATATGGGTCCTTGTGGAATATCGACCTCGCCGACGATCATATGGATTGCATGTTGTGGCTCCTCCTGTTCATTTTTCCTGTTGGCGCCCGTTTCTCTGAAATGATTCTTGGCTTGATCATTTAGGAACTCTCGAAGGTGGCCCTCGTTGAATAGACACGCTACCTCTTCCCTTAATTTCCTGCAATCTTCGGTCCTGTGACCATGCGTTCCATGATATTTACACATCAAGTTGGGGTTTCTTTGGGAAGGATCAGTCTGTATGGGTCTAGACCATCTAGTATCTTTGATTATTTCAATTGCCAATACAATGCACGATGCGTCAACACTAAAATTGTATTCTGACAACCGAGGTGCCTCTGTAGGATTGGTGTAATTATTGGTAATAGGATGAATTCACGTAGTTTAGCATATAATTATACTCTAACTTAATGAGGTTTCACGGTCTTAAGTGAGTTAAATGATGTTAAATTGGCTTTAATGGTGATTTTTGTGTTTCACAGGAGTATAATAAGCCATTGAGGATTTATGACGGTGATCCGGGCGAACTTGAGGAATAACAGACCATGGGGTAACTCTGAAGTGTTTTGAAAGCTGGAAATTTGCCAAGACAGTAGGAAACCCCACTAGTGTGGGCATTGGCACGAGACTAGTGCGCCCGCGCTAGTCCAGTGATCTGTCGGGCAGTGTTAAACCCCATTAGCACGGGCTGTAGCGCGAGGCTAGCGCGCCCGCGCTAGTTTCGACGAAAATAAGACGCTGAGAAGGGTAATTTTGGGAGTTTGGGGCCAATACACTTAACCTATAAAAGGTTCAACTCGTCCAAAGGAGAAGATTATCTAGGTTTAAAGTTTAGAATAAGAAAAAGCAAGGGCAAGAAGCAAGAAGAGCAATTGGGCATCAATCTACATCTCCTTCTCTTGCAGTTTTTATCATGGTCATAAATTATTTTGTAGTTTTCAGTATTGCTATGAGTAGCTAATTGTTTTAATCTAAGGTTTTTGTGGAACCCGTTGGGGAATGACACTATTGTGATATTAATATAGTTTTGATTGGTTGATTAAACTATAATTGTTCAACTACGTTCTTGTTGTAGTTGATTGAATGGCCATCAATTAGATTTGCCTATTTATTATGTATCTACTTGAGAGAAAGTGCATATTTAGGTAGTTGTTTGAACAAATTCACTCCCGGAGTATAGACGAAAGTCATAACCGAGGGTTGAGGTTGGATTAGAGATAAAGATACCTCGGGTGCAATCTAAAGTGAGCTATAATGCAATCTAGATAGCGTAACTTGAGAGAGTGCGTTTAGTAAATTATCATAATTACTTGAGAGAGATTTATGGTAGTTGGAGTGTTCATGATTGATAGAGACAACTAAATCAAAACTATAGGAAGTATACAAGAAGGAAGTTCACCAACGGGGGAAACCATAACCTTAGACCTTTATCGCATCTGTTTACATCTCAATATTAGTTATCTTTTAGTTTATTTAATTTCATTCAGTCGTATTAGTAAAAATACTGAAAACGNTAATGCAATCTAGCTAGCGTAACTTGAGAGAGTGCGTCTAGTAAATTATCATAATTACTTGAGAGAGATTTATGGTAGTTGGAGTGTTCATGATTGATAGAGACAACTAAATCAAAACTATAGGAAGTATACAAGAAGGAAGTTCACCAACGGGGGAAACCATAACCTTAGACCTTTATCGCATCTGTTTACATCTCAATATTAGTTATCTTTTAGTTTATTTAATTTCATTCAGTCGTATTAGTAAAAATACTGAAAACGTGATATTCATAATATTTGGGAACTTGATTATTGAGAATTGAGTGGTCTAACGACAATAATTGATAGGTTAATTCCCTGTGGGATTCGACTCTGGGCTAACTAATCAGATATATATTTGCAATGCCCGTTTAAACTTTTTATAAGACATAGTTGAGCGTGATCAAATTTTGGCGCCGTTTCCAGGGAATTAACGGTGTTATCAATTGGAGTTGGAAGAAATACAAAATTCTTAGGTATAATCAATTTTCTTCAATTTTCATTTATAAATTGAAATTTTAACGTTTGCTAACTTGGTTGTACAAGTGCATGCCTAGAAACTCATCGAGAACTGGTGAAGTATTTGAAGCCTTATCAAACCCCGAGAAAGTTTTCAAGGCCTTAAACCGGGCCAACCGGAAAAGCAAATAACAACCATCAATTGAACAACTTGAACCCGACATGGAAGATCCAAACAACATGAACAACAATGGGGATGATGTGGTAGACCCAATTGCGCAGATAGGGGCAGAGGCTTCTTTATATGACTGGGCACAACCCACGACGGAGAATTTGGTCACTGCGATAATAGTCCCTCAAATACATGCTGAGTCCCTCCAGATTATAAATAATATGATGTACTTGTTGCAGAACAAGGGACTATTCTCAGGTTCATACATCGAAGACCCCCAACAGCATTTGAAGAATTTCCTGTCGATTTGCAAAACGCAAAGGTAGCCAAACGTCACTCAGGAAGCAATAAAACTATTGTTGTTTCCATTCTCAGTGACAGGAGCAACCCAGACTTGGCTAAACTCACTCCCCATCAATTCCATTACCACATGGGAGGAGTTAGTTAAGCAGTTCGTGAACAAATTTCATCCACCCAACAAGACATCTCAACAAATTGATGAAATCTTGAGCTTCAGACAGAAGCCAGTTGAAACATTGCAGGAGACATGAGAACGATTTAAGGGAATGTTTGGTTATTTGTCCATACCATGGTATTCCTGAGCAGATGTTAGGGCAGCATTTTTATATGGGTATGGCTGATACTGTAAAGGCAAATGTTGATGCTTCAGCTGGTGGAGCATTCTTGAGCAAAACATGGAGAGAAAGTCATATCCTGCTTGATAAAATTGCACAGAATTCAGGATGGACAACCAGGAATGCGCCCATTACTCCTGTAGTTCACTCACTTCCCTTTGATCCATCCAATACTATTGCGGAGAACGTGGCCACCTTGATAACACAGATGAGCATACCAACTAAGAAGATGGAGGAATCAGGGAAAAAGCAGCAGGTACATATCGTGGATACAACCAATGGGGGATTATGCACATCTTGCATTTGTCAACCATTTGGTAATCAGTGGAATGCAGAGTGTGATCACCTTCCTTATCCAGAAAATATGAATTTTGTGTCAAATTATGGAGGCTAGAGACAAGGGGGGCAGAACTGGGGTCAGCAAGTTCAACCGTATAGACCACCTCACCAGCAGCAGAACAATGGAAACATGGGTGGAATGAAACCGCAAGGTAATGTAGCACCATATCAGAGGCCACAAGGTTATAACCATCAGAATCAGCAACAAACATACCACCCTCCTCAGCAACAACAGGGGGGAAGGCAAGAAGATGGGTTTTCCAGGCTTGAAGTGATGATGCAACAGGTGATTGGGTCAACGGCCAAAATGAGTGAGAGAGTAGATGTACATGATGCAACTATTAAAAATATTGAAGTGCAGTTGGGCCAAATATCTATGGCAGTGAACAATCGTCCTCTTAGGACTTTACCTGCAGATACTCAGGTGAACCCTAATGACCATAGCCCGAAGCAGATGATGGCAGTGATTCTCCGCAATGGCCGGGACTTGGACTTGGAGCATGAATTGGCTCGTGAAAGCAGGCAGGCAGAGACACTAGTAGTAGTGCCAATCGAACTTGATGATTCCACAAACCTGACCAAGGCAACAATACAAACTGTTGAAGGAGAACTTAGTGGGCAGAGTGAGGCTGAAAAGGAAGTGGAAATATCCCCAGAGCCAGTAGTTGAAGTGGGAGTTGAGAAAGAAAAATCCCAAATCACTGGGAAGAAGAGACCACCAGCCCCTTTCCCTCAAAGGCTGACCAAATACCAAAGGATGAACAGTACAAAAAGTTCTTGGATATGCTGAAGCAGATACAGGTAAACATTCCTCTAATTGATGCTCCGAAAGAGATGCCTGGGTATGCGAAGATGATGAAGGATTTGATGTCCAGAAAGTTTGATTTCCAAGACTTGGCGACTGTGACTTTGACTCAGACTTGCAGTGTTGTGGTAACACGACCAATAGCAGAGAAGTTGTCTGATCCAGGGAGTTTTACAATTCCCTGCACCATTGGCAATTTGGCTTTTGCCAAAGCATGTGTGATTTGGGGGCCAACATTAATGTAATGCCCCTAGCTATTTATAAGAGACTGGGTATTGGTTGAGCCAGACCAACTTCCATGTTGTTGCAGCTGGCTGATAGGATGGTGAAGAGACCGTCGGGTATTCTGGATGATGTTCTAGTGCAAATGGGGAAGTTTGTATTCACTGTTGACTTTGTGATACTATATTGTCGAGTGGATGAAGAAATTCCCATAATCTTGGGCAGGCCATTTCTGGACACAGGCAGAGCTCTCATTGATTGTGAGACCGGGGAGCTCAAGATGAGGCTTAATGATGAAGAAATCACATTCAACGTGCAGAAATCCATGAGACGACCACGTGAGTTTGCCAACTGCTCTTTAATTGATGTTGTGGATGTGATAGTTGAGGAAGATGATGCAGCCTTAACCACTGAGGACCCCCTCGTTGCATGCTTAATGAATTTAGATGCAGTAAATGGGGAGGAATTGGCAGAGTGGGTGTTAGCACTTGAAGGTAAGGGAGTATGGCCGAGGGCTCTTGAGTATGAACCATTGCACTTAGAGAAAAGAGAGAGCCCACCAACAAAACCCTATGTGGAAGAACCTCCCAAACTAGAGTTGAAACCATTGCCAGCCCATCTCAGGTACGCATTTCTAGGCCCCAATACTACGCTACCTGTTATTATCTCATCTAGTTTGCTAGATGTGTAGGCAAATCAGTTGTTACAAGTACTTTCAGAGTGCAATAATGCCATTGGATGGACCATGGTAGATATCAAAGGGATCAACCCGGCATATTGCATGCACAAGATTCTCCTGGAAGAGGGACACATACCTTCCAGGGAACATCAAAGGCGCTTGAGCCCAAATATGAAGGAGGTGGTGAAGAAATAAATAATCAAGTGGTTAGATGCGGGAATCATTTTCCCCATCTCTGACAGCAGCTGGGTTAGCCCAGTGCAATGTGTTCCAAAAAAGGGTGGCATGACGGTTGTCGAGAATGATAAAAATGAGTTGATATCTACAAGAATCGTCACGGGATGGAGAATATGCATGGATTACAGAAAGCTGAATCTCGCCACCCGAAAAGACCACTTCCCACTTCCCTTCATTGATCAGATGCTCGACAGGCTTGTAGGGAGGTCTCACTTTTGTTTCCTAGATGGATACTCGGGGTACAACCAGATTTCAATTGCCCCGGAAGACAGGGGAAAGACCTCATTCACATGCCTCTACGGGGTGTTTGCCTTCAGGAGGATTCCATTGGCCTCTGTAACGCACCCGCCACATTCCAACGGTGCATGATGGCCATATTCACAGACATGGTGGAAGATATTATGGAGGTATTCATGGATGATTTCTCAGTAGTGGGAAATTCATTCGAGGAGTGCCTAGCAAATTTAACCTGTGTCCTAAAGAGGTGCATCGAGACGAATCTTGTACTTAATTGGGAGAAGTGTCATTTCATGGTACAAGAAGCGATTGTATTGGGGCACTTGGTGTAGAGTAAGGGAATTGAGATGGACAAAGCTAAAGTAGATGTGATTGAAAAGCTTCCACCTCCCACATCAGTCAGAGTTGTACGTAGCTTCCTTGGGCATGCCGGGTTCTACCGGCGATTCATCAAAGACTTCTCCAAGATCGCCAACCCCCTCTGTAAGTTGCTTGAAAAAGATAACCCCTTTATGTTTTCTAATGATTGCAGGGTAGCGTTTGAGGAGCTTAAAAAGCGGTTAGTCACGACACCAATCATCATTGCACCCGACTGGGAGAAACCTTTTGAACTTATGTGCGATGCCAGTGACTACGCAGTGGGAGCCGTGTTGGGTCAGCGTAAAGATAGAATAATACACCCAATTTACTATGCAAGTAGGACTTTGAGTGGAGCTTAGCTGAATTACACGGTGACAGAAAAGGAAATGCTGGCAGTAGTGTTTGCTTTTGACAAGTTCAGGTCCTACCTGATTGGGTCGAAGGTGGTGGTGTACACTGATCATGCAGCCATCAGATACTTGGTTGAGAAAAAGGAATCTAAGTCACGCCTAATTCGTTGGGTGCCGTTTCTTCAGGAATTTGACTTGGAGATTCGTGACCGCAAGGGCAAGGAGAACCAAGTCGCTGACCACTTGTCACGCCTTGAAGGTGCCAAGAATGCAATTGAATCGGAGGATATTCTGGAAACCTTTCCAGAAGAGCAGCTACTCGCCATGAGCGTAGAAGATGTGCCATGGTATGCAGATATTGCAAACTACCTGGCCAGTGGTATTGAACCTTATGAACTCTCTTCTGTTCAAAAGAAAAGATTTTATCGTGATAGCCGAAATTACTATTGGGATGAACCTTATTTGTGTAAAATTTGCATTGATAACATGATCCGGAGGTGCGTCCCCGAGATAGAACAATTTGCTATTTTCAGACTTGTCAGGCAGCTCCATATGGAGGACATTTCTGAGGAGTCCGTACAGCAGCTAAGGTGTTGGAGGCCGAGTTTTACTGGCCCACTATGTTCAAAGATGCTCATCAATGGGTGAAGGGCTGTAATGAATGTCAAAGGACGGGGAACATATCCCGTCGTCATGAGATGCCCATGAATCCAATACAAGAGGTAGAAGTGTTTGATGTATGGGGGATAGATTTCATGGGCCCCTTCGTCAGCTCCTACGGTAGTAAGTACATACTTGTTGTTGTAGACTACATGTCCAAATGGGTAGAAGCTGCAGCATTCCCCACCAATGATGCACGAGTGGTGGTGGAGTTCTTAAAGAAACATATATTCACCCATTTTGGAACTCCAAGGGCTATTATTAGTGACGGAGGCACTCACTTATGCAGTCGTGTCTTCGAGAAGCTGCTGGACAAATATGATGTGCGCCACAAGGTGGCAACCCCCTATCACCCTCAGACGAGCGGGCAGGTTGAGGTATCCAACCGTGAAATAAAGAGTGTGTTGACCAAAACAGTAAACGCCACAAGAACTCATTGGGCGAAGAATCTTGATGACGCACTCTGGGCCTATAGGACTGCATTTAAAACACCAATCGGTATGTCTCCATACAAGTTGGTATTTGGTAAGGCCTGTCACCTTCCTGTGGAGTTAGAACATCGAGCGTGGTGGGCATTGAAGCAGTTGAACCTGGATCTCGATACTGCTGGAGAAAATCGAGTCACAGAGCTACACGAGTTGGAAGAGTTCAGATGTCAAGCATTTGAAAGCACAAGACTATATATGGAAAGAATGAAGGGGTTACATGATAAAAACATTGTGGACCGAGATTTCAAACCAGGAGACAAAGTATTGCTTTATAATTCAAGATTAAGATTGTTTCCGTGTAAGCTCAAGTCCCGATGGTCTGGACCTTTTAAAGTGGTCAACGTGTTTCCTTTTGGTGCTGTGGAAATTGCTGCTGCTGATGGGTCTAATGCCTTCAAGGTCAATGTACAACGATTGAAAATGTATGTGGGAATGCATGAAACCAGTGAGCTGGCTGTGGTGCACCTGCTTGAACCTCAAAGGCTGAGCGAACCTTAATTGCACTCATTCTGCGTCGTGCCGCGACAGTAAATCAGGCGCTTCATGGGAGGCAACCCATTGATTGTTGTACTCGTCGTGCCACGACGTTAAATCAAGCACTGGTTGGGAGGCAACCCAACATACATAGTGTTATTGAAAAAAAAAAATTTATTTTGGCTGACGCCGAGACTAGCGTGGCCGCGCGCTAGAGGTCGCGCTAGTGGGGTTTTATACTGCCTCACGCATATAGCCACTAGCACGGCCGCGCTAATCGCGCGCTAGTGGTCACGCTATTGGGGTTTCTCACTGCCTCAAAACCCCTGGACTAGCACTGCCGCGCTAAGCTCGCGCTAGTCCGTCTCGACACAGGTAAATTTTTTTCCAAATTTTTTTTAATTTATTTTCTTGCACTAATTTTTCCCAACCACCTAATAATTCCCTCCCCCCCCCCCC
>ML394109.1:14506-53184 GCA_005239525.1 Nicotiana knightiana | reverse complement strand
AACAACCGAAACCTTATCTCTCCCTCTCTCAATAAAACTCTAACCCCCCATAAACCCTCCCCATTCTTCCTCTTCTTCTTTTCCTCTTCAATCTTCCTCCCTCAAAGAAGGCAACCACCCTCAAGCACTTCCACCTCTAAGCATTCTTCAACACCCACTACTTCATCTCTATCATTCAAACCTACAGGTATGTATCTCTCACCTTAATTTTTCTTTTATTTTTGTAACTTTTTTTTATGTACTCCATCTTTTATTTTTCTCTTCCATTGTGTACAGTAGTTGATTTGTGTGGGCAGTAGTTGATTTATGTTGATAATGGATGACATAGAGAGTGTGGGGTGTTATGAGTATATTTGAGTTCGGATGGTGATGCCTCATGTCCTATTTAGTGCTTGGGGTTTTAAATTATTATGCCCACCATATGTTTGTTAAAAAACTCCAATGGAGGGAAATAATGTGACCAATTTGTGGTGAAGTCTGAGTAACCACAGTTGGGTCACCCTGTTGTACTGAGTAATACTATGTTAATTGCAGGTACAATGCCTCCACGCAAGCGTCAAGCCACAGGAGCCTCTTCAAGTCGTGCAGCTAGAACCTCCACCGGAGGAAGGCCACGAAAATCAGTAGACTCAAGGCCGTTCAACAGCCACAAATTTGTTTCAGCGAAGGCGCAAGACAGATTTGCTGAGAAAGAGGATAAAACAACTATACCTGAGCAGGCTATGGACTCTGAAGCCATTAGGATGAATTTCCCCAGAATGTACGAAGTGTTGATACAGCATCGCATGGACGTTTTCTTTGAGGAACCGGACGAGGCAAATGACATGATGGTCAGGGAATTTTATGCCAACGCTCCAGAGCATGACAACTATGTTGTAATAGTGCGAAGAAGGCCGATTAATGCCTCAATAGAGCACATCAGAACAATGTACAGGCTTCCTCCACCAACAGTTGGTTACGTAGACGCCTACCAGATCTACAACAGAAAAATGACTCCTTGGGATACATTCGCCCCGACCATCTGTCGACCGGGCATTACATTGAAGTGGTACAAGTATGGAAACAAATTCCACTCTTTGGGCCTCAAGTTTGAGGCAAAATGCTGGTTGCACCTGATTAATAGTCGACTATTTCCATCCAAGAACACTTCGCAGGTGAATATTCCTCGGGCATGTCTGATTTGGTGCTTCGTGGTAGATGCGTCGTTCGATGCGGCACATTTAATTCATGAGGAAATGTTCATCCGCATGAAGGTCTAGAGGTATGGGTTCTTTTACCCATCACTTGTCACTCGACTGTGCGTTGTGGCTGGGGTGCCAGGCGACTTTGCTGTCGATGGCCGGGTACCTGCGGTGCACCCTTTTAAAGCTGAAAGAGTTATGAGGGGAAGGGAGGAAATGGAAGCCGATGAGAAGTTAGTGGGGCATGACTCTGAAGAAGAGGAAGCAGATGAGGAGCATCACCAAGGAGGTGAGGAGACAGAGCATATGGAGGAGAAGCCAGCTGTGGACGTTGGAGGCCCGTCTAGGGCCAGTCGGTGCCAATAGTTGGATCACCTAGAGCACGACGTGGCCGGGTTGAGAACCTCAGTGACTGAACTGGGGACCCGAGTGGATGAGATGGCCACCCAACAAAAGAAGTCTGAGAAGAAGATAATGGGCTGGCTACGCGCCCTGGGTCGTGCTTGCAACGTCGACCCAGACACCGTCTCCGGTCAAGATTGAGCTTCCAGGGAAGTCCCTTTACCTTACTCTGTCCTTTTAATTGTCCATGAGGACATGTCCTCATTTTAAGTGTGGGGTGGGGGATGGTTTCCCTGTTGTATTGTATGTTGTATAAGTTGTGAATTATGTGCTTTAGTTTTTTTGGTTAACTTATTCGAATTGCAGTTTTGTTTTATTTTTTTGGTGTAGTCTGTTTTAGTTGTTGTTAGTAATAGTAATAGTAATCAAGTCGTCTTGGCCCGACGACGAATCCCTTTGGCAGGGGTTCTTGAGGGTCCAAGTCAACATAAAAAAAAAATTAGAAAAACTCAGTGGACTCCTCCTGATGACGGATTTCATAGAAAGTTTTCTTGAGGGAGGTCAGTCCGAAGAAAAAAAAAAGAGATTTTTTATTTTCTTTGTAGGTAGTGTAGTAACTCCCTCTTGGTTTTTCTTTTGACCGCGGTTCTTTTCCAAGAGTTTAACTTGAACCGGGTATAGCTAGCTTCTTTTAATTTTTTTATTGTAGGAATCCTTTGGGCAATGTGCTGAATGATAAAATGCTACCCTTAGTGTGTTACACCCAAATAGGCTCACCTGTTGACTCTTGTAGAATGCCTTAATGGTGCATCTTGTAACTAACTTGAATGCTCAATGGAGTGTTTTGATGAACCAATTTGGATTGAATTATGTGCCATGTGTGTGTGAGGTGTTTTGCATCTATTATATGTCTGCATTTGGTACCTAGAACTTGCCCCGTGTGTGTACAAATTGAAATAGAAGTTTGTTTAGTCTTAGAAGGGATATAGGCATTTCTTTATTAAGCCAGACACAAATATATACCCACCTGAATATAATTAACCATAGTCAACCCCTTTGAGCTTATAAGCCTGTTTCTTTGATAATCACATTATGAACCATAACCAATTATTTTAATAGCTTGTTTGTTTGAACCTGGTACTTCCCACGAGCACTTGAATTGTTAGCAGATATGTAAAAGTCAAAGTGTAGGATGGTGGTTTGATTTGTAAGGAAAAATCAAGGAAATAGAATGAAAAATGCAAAAGTGAAGGCCATTTAGAAAAAAAAAAAAAAACAAAAGAAAGAAAGAGGACAATAATTACAAGTAGTCCTTGATAATTAGTGGCATGGGGTAATTATGAAGTAAAGCAGGGTGAAAGTTCTGGCCAAGCATCAAAATAGGCTGATTGTGAATGTAATTGTATTAAAAGTGCTTAGGGAGGTTAGTCACTATACCCAAAATGTATCCTACCCGTCCCTTAGTCTACATTACAACCAAATAAAGACCTATTGATCTTAGACTGAATAAACTCAATTAGTGGAGTATTACACTACGGGCAAGCCTATGGCGTATCCGTGTGACATATGAATGTTCTTTTTGAGAGTGAGTGAATTCTTTCGATTAAAAGTTCCTGCTTTTCTGACTATTATATTTTATGGAACTACTCTCAATTGTGTGAAGTGAGGGCATCTGATTTATGAAAAAGAGGTAAGTCTTGACCTCCTCGTAGTATTTCGAGGAAGTAAGATTATAGCAGGGAATGTGAGAGTCATTGCTTGAGGCATAGATGTTACACTGCTAGGTACATTGCTTGTAAAACGTTTGTGGTGTAACACCGTAGGGGTGTGTTTGATGTAAAGAAACCTTGTAGGATATAGTGGATTTCTCGAGGTCTATCAATGAATTAAGTGTGGGGTGTTGATAATAGGCTGAATTCACGTAGTTTAGCATATACTTATACTCTAACTTAATGAGGTTTTACGGTCTTAAGTGAGTTAAATGATGTTAAATTGGCTCTAATGGTGATTTTTGTGTTTCACAGGAGTACAATAAGCTATTGAGGACTTATGACGGTGATCCGGGCGAATTTGAGGAATAACAGACCATGGGGTAACTCTGAAGTGATTTGAAAGCTGGAAATTTGCCAAGACAGTAGGAAACCCCACTAGCGCGGGCATTAGCGCGAGGCTAGCACGCCCGCGCTAGTCCAGTGATCTGTCGGGCAGTGTTAAACCCCATTAGCGCGGGCTGTAGCGCGAGACTAGCGCGCCCGCGCTAGTTCCGACGAAAATAAGACGATGAGAAGGGTAATTTTGGGAGTTTGGGGTCAATCCACTTAACATATAAAAGTTTCAACTTGTCCAAAGGAGCAGATTATCTAGGTTTAAAGTTTAGAATAAGAAAAATCAAGGGCAAGAAGCAAGGAGAGCAATTGGGCATCAATCTACATCTCCTTCTCTTGCAATTTTTATCATAGTCATGAATTCTTTTGTAGTTTTCAATATTGCTATGAGTAGCTAATTGTTTTAATCTAAGTTTTTGGTGGAACCCGTTGGGGAATGACGCTATTGTGATATTAATATAGTTTTGATTGGTTGATTAAACTTTATTTGTTCAACTACATTCTTGTTGTAGTTGGTTGAATGGCCATCAATTAGCTTTGCCTATTTATTATGTATCTACTTGAGAGAGAGTGCATATTTAGGTAGTTGTTTGAACAACATCACTCCCTGAGTATAGACGAAAGTCATAACCGAGGGTTTAGAGGTTGGATTATAGATAACGATACCTCCGGTGCAATCTAAAGTGAGCTGTAATGCAATCTAGCTAGCGTAACTTGAGAGAGTGCGTCTGGTAAATTATCATAATTACTTGAGAGAGATTTATGGTAGCTGGAGTGTTCATAATTGATAGAGACTACTAAATCAAAACTATAGGAAGTATACAAGAAGGAAGTTCACCAACGGGGGAAACCATAACCTTAGACCTTTATCGCATTTGTTTACATCTCAATATTAGTTATCTTTTAGTTTATTTAATTTCATTCAGTCGTAGTAGTAAAAATACTGAAAAAGTGGTATTCATAATCTTTGGGAACTTGATTATTGAGAATTGAGTGGTCTAACGACAATAATTGATGGGTCAATTCCCTGTGGGATTCGACTCTGGGCTAAATACTCAGATATATATTTGCACTACCCGTTTAGTATTTTATAAGACATAGTTGAGCGTGATCACTTATCAAATCCACTTTTGCTCATAAGTCCCTAAGAATTCTTTCCTCGATCACTTCTTCGATCATTCCGGGCGAAATTGCATCCCGGGCCGTTGTTCCTGCGATCTGTGATGTACGGCTGATATCAATCTTTGTTTGGCCGAGGCTCCCTGTCGATGTCCCTCTGATTTTTAACTGCAGACCTGTTTGGATACACCGAATCGGAAGGAGTTCGCAATTGGTCATCCTCGACCCTGATCTTCGATTGGTATCGATTTTGTACATCGGCCCAAGTCACCGCCAGATATTCTATCAGATTTTGGTTCAGTTGACGTGATGCTATCGAACTTCGTTCATTCAATCCCTGAGTTAAAGCTTAAACGACCCAATAATCTGTGACCGGTGGCAACTCCATGCGTTCTATTTGGAATCGGGACACGAACTCCCTCAATATCTCATTATCCTTCTGGTTTACTTTGCATAGGTCTGAGTTCTTGGTGTAACCTTTATGGCCCCTGCATGTGCCTTTACTTTGGTAGAGTCTGCTAACATGGAAAATGAGTCAATGGAATTTGGCGGTAGATTGTGGTACCAAATCATGGCCCCCTTCGATAGAGTCTCTCCGAACTTCTTCAATAAAACATACTCGATCTCATCATCTTCCAAGTCATTACCCTTGATGGCACATGTGTAGGAGGTGGCATGCTCGTTGGGATCGGTGGTCCCATTGTACTTTTTATATCCGGCATAGAAACTTCTTTGGAATGGGTTTCGGAGGTGCACTTGGAAGAAACAGCTTATGTACAAATTTCTTCGAGTCCATCCCTTTCAAGATTGGCGGTGCTCCTGGTATCTGATCAACTCGACAGTTGTATGTTTCCGCTTTCTTATCATTAGCTTCAATTTTCTTCTCTCCTGACTCAATTCTTTTGGTGAGTTCCTCGAGCATTTTCATTACTGTAGGATCGGTCCTCGACTCGTTATTATTCGATCTCTCCAACACGGACTCGGTAGGGCGGGTGGCCTCCGGTTCGACCACATTCGGGGCTCTATGTTGATTTACTGTTGCGCAATAGCGACTTGTTGATCCTGCAACATTTCGAATATTACCTGGAAGTTGACTCCTCCGTCTCCTCCACCCTGTGCGCCTTGGCCACCAGATCGGCCTTCTCTGCGTACACTCCCTTCGGGGTCTGCGCCTAGATTCGCATTCAAAGCAATGTGCGAACTCACGTCGACTGGGTTGACAACCGGTTCTCCCCCGAGATCCTCTTGTGGCATCTCGACCCCTGGAGCAATTACATTATCGTTTTTCCTGTGAAATCCGAGGTCATTGTCACTATGTGTGGGTGTATTTTGTGAGTTTGACATGTTTTAACCTGAAAATAAAGGTACTTGACAAGAAACAAGTGTGAAATAATGTGTGTTATCAGAATCACCATTGAATAATTACTATTATTCTTAGCCCCACGGTGGGCGCCAAACTATTTACCCTAAAATTCGGATAACAATTAAACTTATCTTGTGGTTTTAAGGATATGTGATTTCGTCCAATACCAATTGATAAACAAGAAAATAAACAGATGAATTAGGCAATAAAATAAATCAAACCAGTGTGTAAGAAAAGCCTCAACCTCGATTTGAGATAATCTCGAAGTGGTATAGTAAGAACAGTAAACCAATAAATCAACTCTAATGAACAGTAAGTGAAATAGGAGCAAGAAAGTAACAAGTGTATATATTTTTCTCAGTGAGCAATCATCCTTACAAATGAATGGAATTCCTCTTTATATAATAGAGGAGTCCTAATTAAGGTATACTTCTAATTATAGTAGGAAAATTATTAACAGCTGAATAACCGTTATAGATTGATCCGTTCTGAGATTTACGCCGCGATTCTCGACCAATCGTGGATATCTCGCACTTTCCGTTATAAAGCTATGCCGATGTTACTCGGAGTCTGTCTCTTTCTGGCCTCGATTGATGTCGACCTCGATCTGTAAGGAGGCTTCGATTTCGGACTCGACTTCCTAGCTCTCGACGAAACATTACCATCTCGACCAAATAGTGAAATCCCGTAGCCCCGATTTCTATCGTATACATATGTTGAGGACCCCAAGTTCTCCTAAATTTGTAGTATGTCTTAGGGATAATAACGAGAGCCAATTTTTCCCTTTAGTTATTTGCAGAATTGCAGTAGTCGGTATTCAAAGCTCATTTTTGCAAGGGGAAACCTCTTGGGGCCGCAAGGGTGGTCGAGTTGGTTGAGCACGAGATTCCCAAAATGGGAGGTTGCATGTTTGAAACCCCCTGCATACTTTATCGGTCAAACTAAACATGCGACTTCCCTAGTATGGTTTACATTTCGAGTCTGGTTTGCGGGCTATTGCACTGGGTGGAATTTACTCATAACGCACCCGAAGGATAGCGATTGTGATTCCCTAGTTTAACCCTCCCCCCCACCCCTACCCAAAAGAAAAAAAAACTTAGGGCCTGGATCATTAGATTCTAAAAAGTCTTAATTAACTTAGATAACCAACTTTCACTGATTAATTCATCAAGAACTTCCTATGTTTGACATTAAAAAAGTGCAGTTACCATTACTATGTGGCATGGTCTCTTAGCATGAAGCTAAACGAGTAATTGACATTAGTATAGAATATAGACTGAAAGTAAAAGGGCAAAATTCACATATGCTGTTTTTCGTTCTTATAATTTATAAATAACTATTGTCATGGAGTTTTAAATTTCATGAAAATATTCGGAAGCTTCAGTTGCAAAATTTTAAACTTCATGACATTGATTATTTTTCAACTACAAGATTAAAAAGTAATGTAGAAATTGTACGGGGCGTTTTATTTGATCGCCCCCATTTAACCTATATTCACTTTTTAAAAAAGTTTTAATTTGTATTCATTTTTTAAACAATTTCAAGCATCTTTCTCTTCCCCTCCTCNAGTACAAATGCATATAAGTTTAAATCTAAGAGCTCGAACCACAAATTTCATAAAAAATGCACGGGGCGTCCTATTTGGTCGCCCCCATTTAACCTATACCCATTTTTTTTTAAACTTTTAACTTGTACCAACTTTTTAAACAACTTCAGTCCCCTTTCTCCTCCTCTTCCTCCTCCTCCTCCTCCTCCTTCTTCTTCTTCTTCTTCTTCTTCTTCTTCTTCTTCTTCTTCTTCTTCTTCTTCAAGTGATAATAATTTTATATGGTGGTTGTGAATATATTTTAATGTAGTTTATGATGTTTTACAATGGTGAGTTGTTATGACGCTTTATTTTTTTATAATTGCTTACGGTTTCTTCTTCTTATTTTTCTTAATTGCAAAATGAGTTCATTAGATTTATTGTTGTTTTGACAAATTGATGATTGAAGTTTGTTCCTGGTGATATTTGGAGGTTATGTTTCAAATTTGAGCTCATTTGGAGTAGATTTAGGTATTAAATCGTATATTTGATTGTTATAATTCGAAGAACAAATTTTTGTTTCTGAGCAATTTTCACTTCAGACTTATTCGCCTTAAGTGAATGAAAACTTTTGTTGCACTTTAGACTTTTTGGCCTTAAGTGCATCTGAAGTGCAATTTTTCACTTTAGAGTTATTGGCCTTAAGTGTAGCAAACGTTTGTTGCACTTCAGACCTTTTGGCCTTAAGTGCATCTGACGTGCAATTTTTCACTTCAAACTTATTGGCCTTAAGTGCATTTGAAGTGTAAATTTTCACTTCAGACTTACTAGCCTTAAATAAATGAAAACGTTTGTTGCACTTCAGATTTTTTGGCCTTAAGTGCATCTGAAGTACAATGTTTCACTTTAGACTTATTGGTCTTAAGTGCATCTGAAGTGCAATTTTTCATTTTAGACTTATTAGCCTTAAGTGGATGAAACCATTGGTTGCACTTCAGACCTATTTTGCCTTAAGTGCATTTGAAGTGTAAATTTTCACTTCAGACTTATTAGCCTTAAATAAATGAAAACGTTTGTTGAACTTCAGATCTTTTGGCCTTAAGTGCATCTGAAGTGTATGTTTCACTTTAGACTTATTTTAAGTGCATCTGAAGTGCAATTTTTCATTTCAGACTTATTAGCCTTAAGTAGATGAAACCATTGGTTGCACTTCAGACCTATTTGGCCTTAAGTGCATTTGAAGTGCAATTTTTCATTTCAGACTTATTAGCCTTAAGTAGATGAAACCATTGGTTGCACTTCAGACCTATTTGGCCTTAAGTGCATTTGAAGTGCAATTTTTTCACTAAAGACATTTTTTCTTTTAATTTCAGATCCGACAAGCTGAAATTGATCGAAAAGTGGGTACGCTTGTAAGCTTTTTTACAAAGTGGGTATAGGTTGAATTATGACCCAAAAATCGGGTATAGATGCAAAAGCCCCAAAAATAACTAGCCCGCACAATTATTGCGAATGTAAATGGGATCTTGGCTATTTGTGTAAATCCCATTTACATTGAAGAATTAAAATGTAAATAGTGCTCTAAACGTAAAATCCCAATTATTTTCATACCTATATACTATTTGAAACCTTATTATGGAAAATATCCATGGCCTAAACATATTTTAGCTACAAAATATATACAATTCACCTTAAAAAAGACTCTCAATCCATTATTTGTATCTTAAATAAAAAAATTTAGTTACACCTTTTTTCTTTTTTCTTTTTTCTCTTCGCTCTCCCTCTTATAACAAACAAGATGAGTGAGCGCCCGTGTCCTCACCTCCTTTTTCAATATCTCTCTCACTTCATCACTTTTTCAGTAGAAAACTAGAAATCCCAACAAGAGGTGACTGATCTTTACGCTCAAATACTTTATCATTTATCCTTTTCTCTTGCTTGGCTTCTTGGCTCCGTCATGGAAGAACTCATAGCATTGGACAAACAAGAAAATTCACTGCAGCAAAACGCTGAATCTGAGTTTGTAAGTAAGATCCACAAAATAGTTTACGAAATCATAATTTCAACTTTTTGAACTGTTAGTCAACTCTTTGAACAGGAAGAGGAGAAAGGAACTAAACTGCTCATTTCATATTCATGGTCAAGTACCAATGACCCAACAAATTTAAATATAATTTTTATATAAATATGTCTTTTGTATATTTTGTATTTGATTTATACATAATAATATATATTATACAACTTATCTACAGTAACAATATCATACCACTTAACTATAATTTTTATACAAACTTTATACAATATGCCTTTTGTATATTTTGTATCTGATTTATACATAGTAAAAACAAATTTTATACAATTTATTATATATTCTACAACTTTCATATATTATTTCTACTCCAGTTATATACAACTGAAATATAATTTTTATACAATATGTTCAACTTTCATACAATACTTAAATTAAAAAATATATATAAACAACAAAATACAATTTTTCTACAACTTTCTTCTTCTTCTTCGAGTTTCAATATGAAATTCAGCCAAAATCAAGTTTAATCTTCACCAAAACACCCTCAAAATTGAGATATAAACTCCAAACAATATTCTCAGTTGTTTGCAACAACACTCAATCCAAACAAATAATGATTTTTGAAAATCGAAATTCGAATTCAAAGCTTCAAAGTTTTTTAATGATTGTCAATGGTGGAATAGCTTCTCTCTTACTGGAATTAGGGCTGATCTTCGAAAGTGTTTTCTTCTTCATTGAAAATTAAGCAGACAACATGCGTTAATGGAGGTGTGTGATAGAGTATTTAGAGCTTGAATCTATAAAAAATGGAGAGGGATTTTTGAAGAAGAGTGAAAAATATAGAGGAATTTTTAAACAAGAGTGAAAATAGGCGTTAATGGAGGAAGGTACTGAAGATACGTAAGGGAGTGTATGGAGAGAGAAACGTAGGTGGAGTAAGATATAGAGGTTAGAGTGATTTTAGGATTTAAATATTATCATTAAATGCCTAAAAATATACATAATTGGCAATTTTATATATATTATATAATTAGATTAAAACTTGAGTAAGGAGAATAATAAAGTTTGAAATAATGTATAGGAATGTGAAACACATTCCATTCCACAGTTGCAATGGGCCCAAAAGGAACTTGCTTTCAAAAAAACAAAAAAACACACACACCTAAACTCCTAATCAAAGCCAATGTTGGAAAACAGTGAATTTGGCAACAAGAACCGACTCAAATTAGGAAAAAATAAAGGGGCAAGTGCATATATAGCCATTTTTAGGAATGCTATTTAGAAATTAGTCAATATTTATTTTATCCTGAAATTCTAAACTAAAAATTCTAATTTGGGGAAACGCAGGACACTTTTGTCATATAAAATTAAACTGAAAAACGAAATTCTTGACGCATTAGCTAATTCCTAAATAGCAGCCTTTTAGAGTGGCTACTTGGTGCCATTTCCACAAAGATAAATGCCACGAAATCCCACTTTACTTAGAACTAGGATTTAAAACCCAATGTGTATGTATATGCACCAGCCCAAAGTCTGAAAAATAATATTCACGATCTCTCTCTTTTCTCGTATGACAATGCTTCATACTTCCCTTCTCCCTATTGATTCAAAGGTTCCATTAATGGAAGTCTTTGGTTTTCGAAAAAGGGTTCAAAAGTTGGTCCCGATGTTTAATCGAAAGAAAAACGTCATTACTCCCAAGAAGTTGCGAAAAGCATGCGACAAGCCAACTTTTTTTGTGTACGTACGCCAAAACAATCTGTTCGAGGATTTCATCCCTGCATTCGAACACCATATAAAACCCCTAAATAAAGAGAAAGAAGAACCAAAATTGAAGAAAATGCGTCGAAATCCTAGATACGAAGAAAGAAGAAGTGAAGCTTAAGAAATATGAGGTCCTAAAAGAATACTTAACTTCTTCATTTCTTGAGGATTTTATCCATAACTTTCAAAAAGACATCAAAATCCTAGAGAAGAATAAAGATTTGGTATTGTCTGTTCCCACCTGTCCGAGCAAAGATTTCGAGTGGATTCTTCAATTAAGCAAGATTCAAGTTTTCCCTTAAGAAAAGTTTATTAGTGTATTTTATTTCTTTTTCCCTTTTGGATATTATCAAGATAGTGTATTTTACTTCTTCTTTTTTTGGAGATTATCATTATCATGATGTAAAATTACCACTTAATAAGAGTTCCTTTCTTTATGTGTATATTAGATTGATCTTCACATCTAGATAGTGTTCAGTTTTCTTGTTTTTCCTTGCTTTCAAACATAGGAAACATGAATTCTATCTATAATAAATAATAAAAAATCTCCAATAAAAAGAAGAAAAAAAAGAATATACGATTATATGCAAAGCTATGAAATACTATGAATTTTCTTTGTTGTTGGATTAATGATAAGGACCTACACCTCATTTAACTCCAAGAATCTTTGTGGCCAATTCATATCAGATCAAATGCAAAAAAAAAAAAAAAAAATTAAAAAAAGAAAAGAAAAAGAAATAGCTGAACAACTTAAATACGACTGATTCCATCTTTTGAAATATAAATTTTTTTTTGGTTGTCTAACTCCTTTTTTCGTTGGTCTAAAGCATTCCCTAGCAGCGAACGAGTTGTCACTATTTAGCCCAAGACAATCAAATTCTTTTGTGCGCTAAAAGCAAAAAGGTCAATAGCACGCTTGCCATCTTACATTCCTTAAACTAGACTAGAGGTCCTTACAAACAACAATCTGCATAGTGAAAAGGACTAACTACAAATAAGGGTTAGTGGTGGGTCCCTATATCCTTAATCAGAAATCTCGAGATCGAAACTTGTGTATGAAAGAGATACTAATAGGGAGCGCTTCACCCTTAATGAGCCTTACGTGTGACACGAATTTGGATTTGTTAAATATACACTACTATATTTTAGCAAAAAGTTGACATGCCGTACTCGTATCAAATACATATCCCTATGAACGAATCCGAGCAACATAGCTATTCTTCATACAACACAAATTGATTTTATAGCCAATTTCAATACAAACTTGCAATCAAAGTGACAATGGTATGCAACCTAGTTAAATACCTCTTCGATTTCCCCCCCTCCAACACATTAAGAAAATGATACTAATATACTACTAGTACAAATCCTGAAAGAATTGCAGTTAGTGAAAACACACAAAATGAGCAAATAAATTAAAAACATAATGAGCTAACTTACATAGTTAACTGCAAATAGGACATTGAATCAAACCATTCTCATTACACTCTCCACATTTGACAGTACTCTTCCCATCCTTAGCCAACACTTTGCGACTTCCATTGCAGTCCATACACATAACAAACCGGATTCCGGCACATCCCTCGCACGCGGCGACCGCCCTCGGGATCCCATCGAGTAAAATTCCCAATTTACCCTCCTCCTCCAACTTCACCATTTCATCAGCTCCACCTATCAACCTTCCCTTCACAAATACTAAAGGAACCTTCACCTCTTTTTTGCCCATTAGCCCTCTCAATTCCTCCTTATACCCCGAATGCATCGATATATCTCGCTCAAACATCTGTATATCATTCGATTCGAGGATCGCTCTAGCAGTGTTACAATCTTCAAATGTTTTCCTAATACCCCTTAGTGTAGTTGTGTAAATAACAACAGCATTTTCACCACCCGGGGGGCATTTTTCGTCGAATAATTCAAGCATGGACTCTGCTTCCTGTGAATTCCTAGCTTTTCGCGAAAGTGGTGTTACAGAAACCATTTTCTTGATCTGTTCTTCTTCTTCTGCTTCTTCAGGTAGTTCTTTCTCGAATGCTGCCACGAGCTGTGGATCAAATAGAGGGCTTAAACTTCTCCTCCTCGACGAGATCACAACAGAATCAACTTTCAAACTATCACATTTCAACTCATTCGGACTTCCCCGCTTAGAATTTCTCAATCTTGGTGTCACTTTCCATGGACTCTGCTGCATTTTTTTACTTTCTTTCAAGACATTTTTCGGGCTAAAATCCGTTCGACCAACAAAATTACCAACCCCATTAGTCTTTCCTTTATTCTCTTTACCTCCAAATTTCTTCAACTTTCGAGGAGAACTCATTTGATTCAAGAACTTAAATGGGCTACTACGAGCATCGATATCAGAAAAACCACGTAGAAAAGCTCGAGATTTCGGGCTAATTTTGGAATTGGGAACTACTAATTCTTCATCTAGACCTTCCATTAGTTCCCAAGTATTAATAACTTCATGAGATACATTGCGGGGTGGCGATTTCTTGACTTCTCTAACACATTCCTTGATACAAGGAAGTGGATTTTGAGTAAAGTTTTGATCTTTATCAAGATTCAAAGCACCATAAGTGCTTGAAGTTAAGGATACAATGTGGTGAGTGTAATCTTCACCATTTTTGCATAGAATTTCTTGTTTGAAATCATTTCTGAAGAGTTTGGAAGATACACAACCCATTGTTTTTTGGGGGTAGGGGGGATGTGGGGGTGGGATGGGTGGTGGTTTTTTTTTCAGACAAGGATTTGCATTTGGTTGTCGTTGGTTTTTTGAAGGGAGTTACAGAGGAAAGTGGGAATTTCAGGTTTTAAAAGAAATAACATCAACGGTTATCACTGTCCTTACAACGGGCCCCAACGGTCGAAAATTCGAATGAAACTTGTCGGGGTAAGTAAATTTTTTAAGAAGTCCTTCATCTTTTCCTTTTTATTCTTAATTGCCCTCTCAGATTTTAGAATTTTATTGATTACTAATTTTAAGGATTTGAAATTATGTGCATTGAGAATGTAAAATTTATTTTACGCTATCAATGTAGTTTTAATCCGAACGTCTATTAGAAATAATCTTTCTACCTCATACAAGGTAGGAGTAAGGTTTGTGTACACTCCATCCTTCTTGGATCCTAGTTATGAGATCACAATGGATATCCGATTGTTGTTGTTGTTGTACGCTATCAGTGTAGCTTTACTTCTAATATAGGTTAGCTGCTATTTTACCAAGTTAATATTTAATATTTATCATAACATTTTACATGTAATTACCTTATAGGTAACCTGATTGTATATATTAATTTTACATTGTTATCATTAGTGTGTGGAACTTAAATTCTAATTCTAATACATTAGCTATTTCTTGAGTTATCAACTTGGTTTATGGTTGTACAGTTGGACCTTAGCTATTACTAGTATATTAATATTAGTTATGTAAAATAGATTAGATTTCATCTAGCTTTACAAGAAAAAGAAATGGAATATCCTTTGTTTCTTTTGTTTTCTTATTTGTTGAATTTTCATGGAAATGATATAAGTTATACCGATAAGAATTCATTCAAGTATTTTCTTAATGAAATAAAGCTAACAAATTCAGAGTTCTAGTACATAAAACTTGAAATATATATCGTCATTATTTTTTCCCTCCATTTTATTGTGCTTTTTTACAGGCCAATTAATTTATCCTCGTGAAGCTTATGGCAAGAGTAAATAGTCATACTCCTACTACATAAATTGTGGAATTATATTCTTCATTTTCTTCTTTCCATTTTTACCCATTTATGGGAGATATAAATAGCCCTCGTGAATTTGCACGCTCTTTGAAAGTTAAAAATAGAATAGCCTAAACTTTGTAGGTGACCTCGGGCTAGGTTCTAGTTAAGATTTGAAGTGACTTTATTAGGACATGAGATTTGCCTCGACATTTTAGGAGTCCAACAACATTTTATGTGGGTACTATAAAAGTCAACATTCTTCTAAGCATTGGGACAAGTAGATTGAGCTCATGAGAAGGGACAAAAAAGTTTCAATTATCAAGAATGTTGTTATAAATACCATTTAAATAATGTTATCCCATTGTCGATTTCCGATTTAAATTTTATAAGTTTAACCTTTAGAGCTATGAGTTTATTATATTTCTTAAAAAATGGGTTCATAGTATTTGTTACAATCTTAATGAATTTTATATATAAATTTATATGTCGTATCAAAAGTATTGAGTTCAGATGAACGCAATAGATATGCTCCTAAATACAACAGAACAATAATATACTCAATGTAATCTCATAAGTTGGGTTTGTGAAGGGTATGTATACAGACCTTATTCTATCTTGTGAAGGTAGAGATGTTTGTTTCCGGTATCTGCCCCCAAACACCCCCAAAGAAAGTAGTACTTTGCTTATGCATGCTGCTTTTCAATATAATTTTTTTTAGAATACGAGCATTTATATAATAGAGACTAAAGTAGAGTAGTGTTATTACAAGAATTGTTGACGCTTCTACAAATACCCTGGATGACATCAATATTCCCTAGTTCAGCTAGTCTTTTACAAACATCAAACAACATATTGCGTACTACAACAACGCCTTTTTTATCCTCCAGTATCCTGAACTTGACAAAAGGAGGCAGAAAATTATAGCATAAAGGATTATTTATGGTAGACTGTCTTGATCTTTCCCTTGCCATTTGATGAGCAGCTGCATCCCTTCCCTGTAGCTATGCCTGAGAACCACTTGCTCCATTTTGACAATTAGCCATCCACAATTAAAATAATATTATTATAAATTATGTATCCTTTTTCTAGGTAATGTATAACAGCTGCGGAGTCTGTTTTCACTTCTAGTGGAGTGAAGTTGTGTTCGGATGCAAAGGTTAATCCTTGATGGATCGCTTGGAGTTCTGCATGAATAGGAGAATCTGCATGTATTGAGTTTATGAATTCAAAATTCCATGTTGAATCATCATCTCTGATGAGCCCGCCTATCCCTGAGATTGGTGTACCACTTCGAAAAGCACTATCAACATTAAGTTTGAACCATCCTATTGGAGGTGCATGCCATTTAATGCATAGGGGAATTCTTCTTGAAGTGTTGTTTTTCCTGTCAGTGAAGAGCTTGTATTCTAGGGCATGTTTCGCAATTGTGGAGGCTGATAGAGGGTGTGAGGTATTGTTAATGTTTTTACTGTTTCTGTTAAGCCAAAGGTTCCATATGGTGAACGGAAAGAGATCTTCCCAGTTTAGCATGCTGGGCATTGTGATTAGGTTAAAATTATGAGGGTTCAAGTTTTTTAGATAGAGAAACCAGTGATCGTTACTTGTTGTTTATGGATAAATGTGGTGGCTGATGTAACAGTGAGTGCCAAAAATTCCGAGCCAACTTACAGTGTAGAAAAATGTGCTCGATATCTTTTTTCCCCTTGCGACAACATGTGCAAGTTGAGTCTATATTAATGCCAATGCATTGCAAGTACTTTCTACACGGAATTCTCTCGTGGTAGCATAGCCATAGAACAAACTTTATTTTGTTTGAACAATTTACGGTCCAAATTCAGTCCAAATTTTTATCTATGTGCCTTTGATCACTAGTAGGTTCGTTAATGAGCTTGTAGCAGGATTTGGTATTAAAGGAACCATTTGTGGTTCCTCCCCAGTAAATCCTATCTGCAAGGCTACTGGATGGAATAATAATAGAATTAATTTTGTCAATTACTATAGGAGAAACATTGAAGGAGATTTTATTAAGCACCCAAGTGTTATCTTGATAGAGGTCTTTGGGAGTGAGAACTAGGTCGGAGTTATTTAGAGGTCCTACTAGAAGTTTGCGAAGTGGTTGACAATTGGGAATCCATCGTGAGCTTCAGATATCAAGAAAAGAGTTGTCACCAATTGTCCAAGCCGTGCCTTTAGAGCAGATGCCCCAACCAATCTTTAGACTCTTCCATATAAAAGAAGTGCTCTTAACGGGGTTATTGATGTATTTGGTCATAAGAATGTTAGCCCAAAGGGAATGAGGGTAATTTAATAGTCTCCAAGCAAGACTTGCTAATAGAACTCTATTTTTGGAGAAAGCTTTTTTTGACTCTTAACTCCTCTTTGGATTTATCCATTGTGACAGTGTTCTAATTGAGAAGATGTATCTTTTTTTTTGCTATACGTGGTTCCCCAGATAAAATTCCTAATAATTCTAGGTGTATTTGTTGTAACGAAAAATAATTTTTTGGAAAACAAGTAATAATCTTATTCATTTTTCGGTGTTTGGTACGCAAATTAAGGAAAATAACTTCTCAAGAGTATTCATAACTAATTTAGATACAATAAACATGAAGCCATAAACTTTCGAACCAACAACCTTCCGAACCCACAAATTTCATAAACTTCTGAACTACTGAACTTTCGAAACCGCGAAATTTTGAACCTGTAAACTTTATAATTTCTAAACTTGTAAACTTCCAAACACATAAACCTCCAAACTCATAACTTTGAAAATTGTAAATTCGAACATGTAAACCGAAAGATGAAAAACTAAAACTAAAAATATATTTTAAAAGTATTTTTTTCTGGGGCCAGGGTGTGCAGAAAAACGAAAAAATAGAAATTTGAAATTGCAAAAAAGAAAAAATTATGCTTAGTGGGGGGGGGGGGGGGGGTGGATGGTGCAGAAAAAAGAAAAAATAGAAATTTGAAAATTATGAAAAAAAGTAAAAATATTTTTTTTCTGGGAGGGGGGAGGGGGATTATAGGTTGGGTGGTAACGAAAAAAAAAACTAAAATTTAAAAAAAGAAAGCCTTTATGGAGAGAGGGGCTAGGTGTGAGGTGAGCTGGTGAGGGTGGAGAAGGTTGAGAAGGAGTTTTGGAATATATTTTTNATAGCAAGCAAGTGGGGATTCCTATTCCCTCAAGTCAAAGTTAGACCAAACACTTACCTCAATTACGCAGGCCACTCACTGCTTAATTACCGATTTTCCTTTCGAATTCACCTCCAATACACTCGAATCTGTTACAGGGTACAACATTTAAAAATAAGAGGGCCGAAAGGGAAGTCTTCATTCAATTGCTCTTTTAAATTTCCTTAATTCCCTTTCTGCTGAAAGCCCCTTCGAATCCTCTTGAACAGGAACAACAACAATATTCTTCATGTGGGAGGATATTGGTAGAATTTTTAATTTATCATTCATGACAATACATGTTTCACATGGTGCAACAGAGAGTATAAAACACTCATGAAGCGACGGGTAGCGTGTGCATGGGATTTCGTACGAAATCTGTTGTGAACATCCATGATCATAGCGTAGAGGCTCGTAGAGAGGACAAAGTGCGAAGCAACAATACAATTGGTCCACCACCTTCAACTGTCTCTATTATTCTCGCAAGAAGATTGGGTGTGATAGCCTCGAAATCCTTTAGTACACACATGCCATAAGTGTTTCCTAGAATTCTATGAATCTTTATTAAAACAATAGCTAACGCCTTCAGTTTCAATGAAAATCTCCAAAAGGTTCAATTTTCTTTTTGTTTTTTTTTTCACGGTCCAGTAGTCCCCTCTGCATATATATATTTTTTTCACTTGCTTCTTTCTCTTTTGCTTGTGAATGCTAAGTTCAAGTTTTGTCCTTATATCACCAAAGCACAGTAGGTTGTGACCTCACTAATGCTTTGCTCAACATGTAGTGCAAATTAACAATCTGGNCTCTTGATAAGGAAAATATTTTCCTCCAATTGGAGGAAAATGAGTTCATAAGGAAAATATTTTTTAAAATATTTAAACTAACCAAACATGTTTCCTTTTTAGCAAACACACCTTCTATCAACAGTTTGAAGGATTTTACTAGGTAAAAAAGTAACTTGCATTATGTAATTTGGGATGCTGGCTAGGGTAGACATTGCAATTGTGGTACGTCCAACAATGTTTAGACATTTGATTTTCCAGTTGGTTAGTTTGGAGCGCAAATTGTCCAAGATATAATAGAAATCTTTTATTTTAGGGAAGTAATTATGAATGAGGAATACCAAATATTTCCCAAAGTTACTAGTGCTTTTGATGGCTAATTAACTAGATATGTAAGTAATGTCATCTTTTGAGCAATTGGAGGAGAAATAAATTTTGGATTTCAAGTGATTTATTTTTTGTCCTGAAAGTTCACAAAAAGTAGTGATACAACTAAGAATAGTACTACAGTTTTTTGGTAACCTTGCCCATTGGAGTTAGGTCGTCCACAAAAAAAAAGTGTGAAAAGTGAGGACCTTTGGGTGTGTCACGACCCAAATTCCCAACCTTAGGGATCGCGATGGCGCCTAACACCACATTTTCTAGGCAAGCCAATGTTAGAATTTGAGTAGCTAAATTCCTTTGATTATTTCTTAAGCATCAATAAATAAATCTAATGTAAGCTTAATTTAAATGATTTNATTGTTTTCTACTAAGGGTTATTCACTAAAGATTTGGTGGGGACTGAGGGTTATTTTGCTAAAAATTTGTTTGGCTTACACTACACTTCAGGGATGATGGTAATTCTATTTATATAGGACTACTAGCGTAAGACTTTAGGATTTTGTATGCAATTGATATTATTTGCATTAAAGTATTTTGGTTTCTTTTATGGGTAAATTTGATTTCTAAGGCTAGATACCTCAGAATTAATTTCTGAGCATACGCCCGGGTCCCATATTTTACCGCGGAGCTCCCGGGATTGTCGAAACACAGATCCGAGTCCGTTTACTCAAAATGTTGGCTCAAGTCAACTAAATCCAAATTTTTAATTCTAAAAATTATTATTTCTTATATATTCACATAAAAGCTTTTCGGTTTCACGCCCGGACTGTGCATGAAAATCGAGGTAGTTAAAGTTAATGTTTTTATGGCTAATAAGTCTAGAACAGAGTCTAAATTCATAAAATGACCCTTTGGGTCATCACAGGGTGTTACTTTTATAGGGTCCCAGAGATTAATATCTACTATATGATTTATATAGCGAGATAACATTTTCATACAAAGAAAAAAAATATACGGGGACATGGGATCACCTTGACGGATACCGCTACTAGAGCTGAAGTAAGTAGTTTTGTGACCATTAACTAGGATGGATATTTGGCTAGTGGTGATGCACGACATGATTAGTTTGGTAATTTTTGGATAAAATTTTAGGTGATGGAGGGTTTTGTATATGAACGACCATTCAAGCCTATCAAAGGCTTTTTCTAAGTCAATTTTTATAAGCATGTCACGTATTTTGCTTTTATTCTTGTTGATGCACCTAATAAGTTCTTGGATGATAATAGCATAATCACTGGCCCTTTGATTTTTCATAAAACTGGTTTGGTACAGGCTAATGATGGATGCTAGGAAAAGTTTAATTCTATTGACAATAACTTTGGTAATGATTTTATAAATAGTGTTGCAAAGGCCTATTGGTCTAAAATTGTTAAGATTATTAGCATTAAGAACTTTGGGAATGAGGAAGATGTAGGTGTTGTTTATGGGAGTGGGAATAGAGCAATCTTTCAAAACTTTGTGGAAAAAAGAGGTGACTGAGGGGCCTACAATGTGCCAATATATCTGAAAGAAGAAGGGGTGTAGGCCATCTGGGCCAGGAGCTTGAAAGATTTGAAGGAGTAAAGGGTATTTGTGATCTCTACATTTGATAAAAGTTTATCCAATAATTAGAGATTAAGAGTAGAGAAGTTGATAGAGGTGTTCATGATAAGCTTCCAATTTGTAGTAGTCATTGAGGTTGTGAAAAGGTTGCTAAAATAATTGGTGGTATGATCTATGATAGCCTCCTGGTTGTCAAACCAATTACCATTATCATCCTTACAAAAAATAATTTGATTCTTTCTTTGACGATTGGAGGCACTAATGTGAAATTTTTTTGTATTAGCGTCTCCACCATTAATCCAAGCAATTATGGATCTAATTTTCAGTAATATTCTTCTAATTTAAAATACCATTATACTCTTTTTGAAGGTCATCTTCAAGATTTTTGAGGAAATTGCTTGTGTGATAGTGATTGGAAGCCTGGAGGAGGCCACTTAATCTAGCAAAAGTTTTCCTTTTTTGCCTAAAAATATCACCAAAGGTTGTGTCTTTCCACTTAATAACTTGATCGCGGAATTGGCTTGTGGCAGTGATGACATTATTATTTGTCCAACTAGAAAATACAACATTAACGAAATCAAGATGGTTGCACCAAAAAGGTTCTAGTCGAAAAGGCTTGCGACCTAAATTGTTATTGTTATTAGAGAGGGTAAGTAATAGTGGATTATGGTCGGAGTACGTTTTTGATAGATGAGTAACAAAGGTATTTGGGAAGAAGTCAACCCAATTTTTATTGACGGACACACGGTCTAGGCGCTCCATAGTCAAGTTTTTTGATTTTTTTCTATGGTTTGACCAAGTGAACTTGCATCCCTTAAATCCAATATCAATTAGTCTACAATCACTAATATATTTTTAAAGAAGGGACAATCGCTCAATATGAATAGATCTACCACCAAATTTATCTGTTTTAATGAAAACATCATGAAATCATCCCCCACAAATTGAGAAGCTAGCATCAAACTTCTTCTGGGGCATGGAAGATAACAAAAGGAAATACCATTGGGCATCATGGTACAAGTTATGTTTCCCTGTGAATAAAGGGGGTCTTGGATTCAGAACCATAAAAGACGTTTGCAAATCAATGGAATAAAAACAATGGTGGCATTTCAGATCTACTCAATCCTTGTGGAGTAGCTTTCTTAAAGCCAAGTATTTTCAAAGATCTAATCCCATCTCCAAAAAATGGGATACAGGACAATCACAAACATGGAAAATATTGACGGTTAACAAGAAAGAAGCTGAAAAGAACATCCAATAGAGACTTCACTATGGAAATTGCAGCTTTTGATGGGATAACTGGTTGGGGTCAGGCCCTCTAGCAGCTCATAGAAATGAAGGAGGTAGACCTGGGAATGTTTCAGTTTCCTATTTTTGGAAAAATGGCCAGTGGAATCTTCAAAGACTCAATGAGAGTGCACCACTTCACATGATCCATTTGATCACTCAGATTCCTATATTTTTCAACAACAACTTGTAAGATGAAATTATCTGGACCCCTACTACTGATGGTAGGTTCACCTGTGCTTTTGTATGGGAATTAATCAGAAAATAGAAGCAACCCAACCTCTCCAATAAGATGACATGGCATTAAAAGATTCCATTCAAATGGACCTTTTTGTTTGTAAAGAGCCCTCAGAAAGAAACTTCCAACTGATGATAGAGTGCTAGTTTTTAGCAATCCTACTATTTCTAGGTGTGTTTGCTGCTCTGTTCATTCCAGTGAAAAAGTCGACCACCTCTTTAGTGTGAGTAACTTTGCCAGAATTGTGTGGAGTAAATTTGGAGGGCAGTTGGAATTCAAACTGAAGACATGCCACTCATAATACTTTTGATGAAGTAGTGGCTTCTCAGCAGTCACAATGAAGTACAAAGACTCATCTTAAACACATTGCCTATCATAATATGTTGGAATTTGAGGAAGAATAGGTGCAGTGCCGAATATGGAGCCAAACCATCCTCATTGACCAGAGTTTTATTCTCCATTAACTTGACATCAACCTTTTCCTTCGAGCCAAGTTTCAAGAAATCAAACGGCCCATCAGATGGTTGGATTTATACTCCTTCATTGAGAACCTCCAACATCAAATTATCTCCACCCAGGTAGTTTGGAAGAAACCAATCCTTGGCCTTGTGAAGATCAACAGTGATGAGAGTGCACTCACAAACCCAGGAAAAATTGGTGCAAGGGTTATTATTATGGATCATAACTGTGGTTTCATACATGCCATTGCTGAACCATTAGGGGAAGGTACCGATAACGTTGCAGAAATTGAAGCAACTCTCTTAGGTATCCAATGGTGCTTGAGTAATGGATACTCTAAGATCCACCTATAATCATATTATGCTCTCCTAGTTCAATGGTTAAACAATGACAAAGGGTTTCCCTGGTCCATGAATATGAAACTTCAACAGCTCTCAAAGCTCTGTCATCAATGTGAGGAGTTCATATGCTCACACACATATAAATAAGCCAACTGTCCTGCCGACTCTCTGTCAAAGCTCAGCCATCAACTACCAACTCTTACCAATTACACCTCACTCTTCTCATTGCCTAATCAAATAAGAGGTCAGATCCTGCAGGACTCTCTAGGTACCCCAACATTCAGTCACAAGAAGATCAGTAAAATCAGGTTTCCATCACAATAGGCTATTGCACCTGAAGCAGATTTGGTATTACACCAAAGATGCTTCTTGACAACTTTAATGCTTATGGTCGACTATGATCAACATAGTGAGACAGTCTTAACAATAAAAATTACCATTGAGTATGGCATCACCAATAACAACAGTTCCTCCCTCTTGTGGAACTGTACAGTCATGAAGTTTTCACTAATTTTGTTTGCTCTTTTGCAGGTTTTTCTATCCTATGACCTACTCAGCTCTTTGTTGTTATTTCAGGGTGTGGTATAAGCCATTGTTATCATTCTCCTGGAATCACAACAAAGGAATGATATATGTCATAGAGAGAAAGAAGTTCACCCTATAATACACACAATTGGATCCCACATATACATTCTCATTTCACTACCCATGGAAGAACACAACAACACCCTCTTTCTTCCCTCCAAACACAAGATTCCACAGAAATACTCACATAACCAACCAAACACCTACAGAAACCAGTCAATAATCACCCACCCTTATTCATGTTGCATCAGTTTACATAAGAACCTGAATGCAGAAAACACTGAACCTCAACACAACATCAAATCCAAAAATCTGGGCAGAAATGCTCAATTTTTACCTAACTCTGCTCTCCTTTTTGCAGTTTCCATCCTCCTCCTCAAGCTCAACCAATTGATATATCTTCAAAGTGTGGTAGTAGCATCCAAGTTAATTCCTTTGGAAATATATCAACTGGATAAAGCACACCACCATTGCCATAAAGCATCAGCTCCTACTTAAACCCTCAATAAGACTCCTTATATCTGCACCTGTACCTTCACCTATTGCACACCCTCTCAACGATAGAAACATCCATAAAACTGCCTGCAGCCAACACAAGAACCTGCAAAAGGTTTCTCAACCAAAAGCAGAGATACCATCCCCCTTCCTGTACCAATACTCATTTCCAGAACCCACAAGAACCTGTAAACAGGGTCTTCTTTCACTAACATGTTTGCTATTTTTTGTAGGTACATGGAACTGGCTTGGTCAATTGCTGCACTTTCAGTCAGTGGTATCAGCATCTCAGATGCTCATTCTGCTAAAAGTGCATCATTTTTACCAAGTCTGCCAATCCATCTCCCAACTCACCTCCACACACATATACCAATTCTTCAAGTCTTGGACACATATTATAGTAAACATCACACCCAAGATACCTTCACCAGTATGTCAACAACAACTCCAAATATACCGCCCTCTGCTTGCACAAAGCAAACACTACCAGGAGATCCCTCTTTCTCCTGATCTCATGCAGCAACAGCACTCACAACAACCTGCCAACCATTCAAGTCCAAAGCAGGAATTTTATAGGGACTCAGACCTAGTCACCTTGCATTCTTCATCTATCTGCTCTCAGCAACAAAAGCACACTCATGGAAACAATTTTCCCAGCAATCAGAAGTCAGTTCCATGCCACAAGCTCTACTGAACAAATGAAGTAAGACCATGCTCATTCTCTTCTGTCAACAGTTACAAGCAACAACTGCTCAACCCAGTTCTCTGGTTATTTTTGATAACTATCTTCAACCTAGTTTTCTTTGTATTCAATATCAAAGCAGAGTTGAAGATAGTCCCGTCCATTTTCACATATTTTTTGCCACAATCAATAGGGAATTTCTACACTTTTATTAGATGTAGAATTGTTTGTACATAGAAGATGATATTCCATTTCAATACTTTGGTAGATTTAGGATCACTTGTGCAATTTTGTATAGTTGGCCTAGGCTTACTTCAACTTGTTTTTGTATATCCAATTATCTATCATTTCTGGATAGATAATTGGAATATCATTATAGGTCTAACCCATCATAGCATTTAGGATCCATTTGGTTGTCAAGTTTGGACAACCAAGTGTTCTTTCATTATATGTATGGAGGTTAGGTTTATGTCCCCCTCTCTTGTTGTACCTTATGTTATAAATATGGAGAAGTGGTTACAAAAAAAAAATTCCTAAAAAAACAAAATCACCCCCACCATCCAGGGCCCTTTGTAATTAGTATAAATATTTTTAAGGTTATCCCAAAGAATATCTCTATTAGTAGTGCATGTACTAGCATAAATTGAACTAAAGAGCCAAGTTTTACGAGTTGTAATTACCTCAATCATTGCATGGATGGCTTGATCTCTTTTAGTGAAGTTGTGGACTAAAACAAAGTTGATGTTCCACAGAATGACCATCCCTCCTGCTTACCCTTTCGCAGGTATCTCGATCATGTTAGTGAAGTCATGGTCATATAGAAGAGAAGTGTGGGATGTCATTCTTGTTTCAAGTAGGGTAACTACGCATGGTCTATGAGTATCAATAAGGTCACGAAAGTGCCTACGAAAATTTTCATTATTTTCTACTCGAACGTTCCACAGAATAACTCTAGCAGGTTTATTCATCAGTAGGTTTTGAGGGTTTTTGACATTCCTCTCCTCCTCCGGCGAGGGAGGTGGGGTTCGCCTTTGGCAAGGCACTAGAATCACTGCATGTTTCCCTACAGTTGGGGCCTGGGGGTCCTGATATCTAGGGAGCACTTGTACAGTGCCGTTGGACAACTGAAGATGAACTTATTGTCTTGCATCTCCCTAAACAGTAATACCTTTACCTCTGCTAGGCTTGAATTCCACAGTCGGTTCGAGAAGGGTTCTATTTCTTTTGCCTCGACCTCTTGGTTTGGCATTTGGTCTATTTCGTTGGGTGATGCATTCTCCTGCATGGGAGCTGGTACATTCTCCTGGGGAGGGGCCTGATTCTGATGAGGTTGTGAGTTTCGTATAGGGTAAATGGAGGATGGTGTGTCCTAGTCTGCCACAGGTTTTGCAGAGGAAGTTCTCCCCTTCATATTAAATTAATTGTTTGTGGGTTCCAATGAAGAAGTGGATTTCACTGGTGTGTCCATAGGATTCCTATACATAGGCGAGCATATCTTCCCCTAACAGTTGCAGATGTGCATGCATCGATCTTGAGAAGTTGTCCGATTTTCTTGCCAATCTTTTGTAGTATTAAGCCATCATATAATTATGTTGGTAGGTGAGGTAGTCGAATCCAAACGGCTGGTATGTGTGATTTAGCCTCTGTTGCTACAAAGTTTGGAGACCACCTCTGTATTTATATGTAGTATCCATTTATAAACCATGGTCCATATTGAAGTGTTCTTGCCATGCTTTCCTCTGAATTGAACTTGGCAATGTAGTAATCAGCACCTAAGTCAATTAGCAGAAAGGACTCTGTGATATTCCACATATCTTGTACCTTTCTCTTGAGGTATTGGTGCTGAATTCTTTTTCCAAGTAATTTTTTAATTAGAGAGTATCTCCAAAGATGGTAGATCCGTTGGAGGTCGTCTTTTGAAAGACTAACTTGTAGGTCTCCTTCTTACGTTTCCATTTATTGATCAGTAGCCTCCTTGGTGTTCCCAATTTTCATTGGTGCAAAGGAGTTTGGCATCTGGAAAGAGATGAGTTGTTCTGGGGAGTTGGCAAGTAGAATCTCTTTGAAGGATGATTGGGGTTTGTGTCAACTAGTGCTTGGAGGGGTTAAGGGTTCAGTAGTGTAGCTTGAATTAACCATATCTGGAGGTTCGGGAGGAATTGAGAAAGGTATTGGGAGAGATGATGGAGTGGACATTAGTTGTTGATGATGGAAACTAGAGAGGAAGACGACCTTCTCTTCTAAGTTACTTACTTAAACTGGAGGAGGACCATCAAAACTTCAATATAAAAGTTCCTTGCTTTGATCATGTTTCAAAATCTCTATAAAGATGGTAAGATCTTCAAAGGATAATAAATAAAAAAGGGGAAATTATCCTGGACTTACATGTTTTCTATTTGTTTTTTAATGTTATATTTTATGTATATTTAGCTAGTAAAAGAATATACATAGTGCTGATACCCAAATTTTTTCTATAATATTTTCAAAATGCATATATACTTTCAAAATAATGCATGAGCATCAATTAGTATTTTTCTATAATTTTTTGTAATTTTAAAGGATTTTAAATTAATTTATTCCATCATCTTATTAACTATATAATTATTAATTGCATCACAAATGATTTTATAATAATTTTATTGCTTAATTTTTATCATTTATATTTATATTAAGCTTTATTTATTTTTTTTTTGCATAATTATATTTACATTTGTAAGTTATAATTGTAATAACTTTACAATAATAGCCCATATGTGCATAATTACTTTATTTTTATAAGAAAATGATATTTTTATAATATTAAGTAATTGTTTTAAATAAAGTTTTTATGCATAAATATCATTTTTGTCATTTATTAGCTACTTTTATAAATTGTTTCATCAAATTAATTGGGTATCTAACATATAGCCTCTTTAATTTTCGGATCTTAGCCAAATTTCCACCCCAACCCAATTAAAATAAACCCATTAATCCATAACCCAACCCAATAATCTAATCTTATAACCCACCCCAACCCGGATGGAATCCTGGCCGTTACAGGATCCATTTCCTCTTTTAGTTATACCAAACGACCCTAAACCTAATCATTTCTAAAATTTCATCGCCCCCGAATCCCCTTTCCCCTCTATTCTCTCTCAACCTCTTCCTAAACCTAGCCCGCCGTCACCTGAACCCCTTCGACTCATGGATTATTTTTTTGATGCTAGGCCTTATCTGGCCTACTATCTCTACTGATGTTATGATTTTGTGTTATCTGATGGAATCTCAAAGAGATTCAACACAGACTTGGCTCCAAGTCCTTATTTTCTCGATGAATCCGCCTGTGTTCATTCCTATATTTGTGAGTACTGATGTATTCATGTTTATGGGTTTTCTCTGGTTCAAACCAGCTTTTCCTCAACTCTGTCTTTTTTTAAACCCTAGTTGCTTTCTACTTGAGTCCGTTCAGATTTCTATAGATCTGAAAGGATTTTGAGTTTATTTGATACTTTTCTTTTAAGATCTTCTATTTTTACCATCATTGTTGGCCGATTTTCGTTTTTCCCTAAAAGCTAGGGTTACATCTTTAAGTTTCTCCCAAAAAAGTTCTAAAATATTTTAGCGTTTAACTCCGGCCTCTCTCCTTTACTATTCGACTAATTTCTTTGCTTGAGTTTTATCTCTGATATGCTTATGGTTTTTCATTATTCGATTATTTATCTCACTTTTCTTGCCCGTTCACTTTGGCTTTGTTAAGTTAACTAATTATTGATTTACATGCTTAATTAGGGTCTGAAATTGTGCTTCTTTTCAAATTGATATCGCTCTGAAAGATTTTTACCTATCCTTTCCTTATATGTGATTCGTAATTAGTACTACCTTCCTTAATTATATTGCTGGCTTGAATTCTAGGTTTTGATTGTTTTGACTCACCTCTAATTGATTTACTATTTACCTTATTTATCCTCAATCTTGTCTACTGATTTACCCCGTGAACGACTCTCCTTAATTTATGTTTTACTTGCTGTTAATTTACTCTCGTTAAGCCCTAATTGACTGATTAATTGATGTTGCATGCCTTATTTGTGTGCAATTAATTTCCCTTGCCTTATTTGGTCTACTCTACTATGTGATACATAAACCTTTCATTGTTCTGATTTTAAAACACGAACATACCTAGAAAGATCACAGAAACACACGCACAAACTTTCATTCTCACACCTTCTCAACTGTAGTTCTTTCTGTTACTTCTACTCGCTGCTCTGTCTAGCTGGCTGAAAGCCAAGGCTAGACTCGTGGATCCTATTTTCTTTCACTTTCCTGTTTTACTACTTCTCAAGTGGTATGCTCCTATTTCTATTATTATACTCTATTCAATATGTTATGTAGTAGAACCTATGTCCTTCCTGTTTATTGATCTTGATCAGCATGACTTAATTTTTGTTAACTTGTCATGTCCTATATGTTAGTATGGTTAATACACTTTAGCATATTCCTGTTTGATCCATGACACTTGTTTACTTATTTCTCAACTAGCATGCCCCAAATCCTATCCTGTTTTATGTGTTGATAATTTACCTTAACATGTTCCTGATTAATTCATGATTTCTGTATACTTATTTCAAGGTTAATGGTGCTCTAAATTCCTGTTATTTTCTCTGTATGGATGTCTGATTAGCCATTTAACTTCAGCATGTTTCTATTTGATCCGTGATACTTGTCTATCTGTTTCTGAAACTAGCATGCTTTAGCTTCTATCACCTTATTCTGCACTATGTGTTCATCTGGTTGTTTGCTCTAAATTTCAACATGTCTTTGCTTGGTGCATGATTCCACCTATTAATAGTTAATGAACTAAGTCAATTCCAGTAATATGAAACCTCATTCGACTTAATTGTGACCCCGTTCTGCCTATAATTCAGTGATCTTACTCTTGTTGTGACTATTGACACCCAATTTGATTCTATTCTGTTTGTGATCTTGTAACTTGTTTCTATGCACTTCTAAATGAAATTGTTTACCTACAATTATCTCCTACTCTTATATACTATTTTCAACTACTACTCTTAGATATCTGGGGTCCTCCCCCCCAGTGTGAGCACTGCCTAGGAGTCCATGAGACTCCTTCGAACTCTGACACATTGGGGCTGGCCTTCCAAACTTGTTTACAAAAAGTGTTTCTTTGAAAGGGGTCTGGTGTGAGGATTGCCCGGGGTCCCTCAGGCCATTAGGAACTTTGACACACCAGAAGCCCATTTGATGTATTATGGGCTGCTGGTGTACTCCAGACTTGATTGAAGGCTTGACTTCCAGGTTGACTTTGGGACTGCCAAGACTCTCTATAGTATAGTGATTTCCATGATGTAATCCATTGGCCTGTAATAATAATCCTTGTAAAAAAGATATGGGGTTATTAGTAAAAGCTGGGAGGGATTTTTATTTTTGATTGGGTTCGGGTAGAAATCATGCCTATAGGATTGTTGTGATTATTTATATGTATTAGAGACCATGTTTATAGGACTTATCTCATTATTTGTAGTCCTGAATTTCACACCTGCATCCTAGAAATCCTGTTACAGGACGTTTATCAATTCTGCATCAAAATCCATGTTTATGCATATTCTCAAGTCTCAATGTGCATTAGAAACCATGCATGTAGGATCTTCTTTGGGAATTATCAAACTTGTCTAATATTCTGTTAATATCTCCGCTCACTTAGATATCATGCCCATAGGAAATAAGTGTAAAAACAGTTTCAGCACTTAGATATCATGCCTATAGGGAACACATATAAAAAATCAGTCTTGACTCTTAGACATCATGCCTATAGGAAGTAAGTGTAAAGATCAGTTTTTTGTTTAGATATCATGTCTATAGGTGATAATCCTTGTAATCAGTTTCAGCACATAGAAAGCATACCAATAGGATCTAAAAAGATGAAATCTGCCTGTAAAATCAATCACTGATTTACAGTTTAGATACCATGTCCATAGGATTCTGCCCGGTTATCACTTAGGCAAGCCTGTAGGATAATTAAATCCTGAATTTTAAAACGTGCCCAGATTCAGTAAGTAATAGAAAATTAGTAGGCCAACTGATGGATACTCATAGCCTCGCTTTAATAAAACTGTTACATATTTTGTTTATGCTCATTAAGATATCCTGCCTATAGGATCCTAAGTCACTAAAAATTGCTTGTCTGAATAGTGTTCATTTGTCTGCCTATTTGTGGAGGTAAACATGAGCCCCCTTAATTGCTCCTTATGTGACAGTCCTATTTGATTTTTATTTGTCGCTTAGTTCTCTCCTTTTAAGTAACATAGGTGAGTCTAGAACCACCTTAAAATAGAGGTCCTAAACACCTCCAGGGCTATAGGTAGGGGCCGGGTAGTGCACATATAAGGTACGCACTGGATACTATTAGAACGCTTAGGTAATAATTAATAAAGGGGAGAGTACTTGGGTAGTAAAGGAGATGATGACATATACGCTAATGCTACGTGTAACACCTCTATTTGAGGAAGGTTACCGAGTATTGTATAGAAGTGATCCTATAGGCTAATAAACCTAGGGCTCCTTTAATTTCCATTTTAAAGTAATCTCTATTTGTTTTAAAATTGTTTTATTTTTCTTTAAGTACTAATTCGCGTAAATTAAGTTTGGTCGGGACCCACCGTTGTGGACCTCGAGGTGTGCCTAACACCTTCCCCTCAAGGTAATTTCGAGCCCTTAACCAATCTCTGGTAATTTAAATCGGTTTATGAGTTATTTTCTTTAGGTGACCTAACACACCTTAATCCGTTAGGTGGCGACTCTTCAAATCCCATACCTCGTCCCAAATGGAAGGGAGTTGTCCCAAAATGTCGAAACCCGGACTCCGCGAGGAAAAAAGGGGGCGCGACAGCATGGAGACTCTGCTGGGGATAATTAGGCTCTTACCATGACAAACTTGCTTTTGTGAATTAGTCTTAAGCATGCTTTATTCTGCTAATACGTGTGCACCCTTTCTCTTTCCTCTTTATGTGAATCTAATTGCCTATTTTCAAGCATTTATGATTTCCTTTACTACAGAAACTTACTTGTCTCCTTATTTTATTTCTTAAACGTCTTTCAATTATTAAATACCGCATTTATCATTTTTAACGTGAAAATACGTGACAACATGCTATTTACTGTTGCATAAATCATGCTCAACATCATATTCCACTCGTGCGTAATCAATCCTATAGCAACTCTTGATGAGTGTTTGTGCTCTTCCTATATATCACCCTTTAAATTCGGAAAGGCTTATTTGCGGTAAAACTAGTCGATCAACGGTGCAGTCGACGGTTCCGTGCCTTTCCCCCTCAAGTTTTTCGCTTAAGGGTACCGGTTTAGACCTTTATAGAAACCTTACTCTGATTTATTGTTTATGCATCGTGGTCAAAACTAGTCGGGGTTACTATGTTGTCCACATAATAACCCTTTAAGACAAACCTTGTCCAAAATTCCACCGGGATTTCCATAATCCCAACGAACGCAGCCATGATCTGTGCATTAATTTTGGAGAAATAAGTGCCAATATGCTAATCGCTGATGTATAAGTAGTCGAATCTGGAGGGGAAAGGGTCTAACCTTATTTTTTTTTGCAGAAATGAGGCACGAAGTCCCTAGGTTTGGCATGGTCCAAAGAATACCACCATTGTTGCTGGATTGGTGGGAGGACCTTTCGCCAAGTGACAAGGACCATGAGAAAAGGGTCCTCGGAAACTTACCTTTACTGGATATCCAACCAAACAATATTTGATTGAAGCAACCACTATATTCTGGGATAGAGAAAGGTCCGTGTTCTGTTTTGGCAACATAGAAATGACTCCTCTCTTAGAGGATATAGGGGGATTCTCTGGATTACCTTAGGACAGTACGGGTTTATTGGTGCCGGAATACCGTGCCGCTAGGGGGTTCCTGAAAATGATGAGTTTGAAAAAGAATGATGATTTGGAGTGCCTGAAGGAGTCCTACATACCCTTTGGCTACCTCTATGAACGATACGGCCATAGAAAATCCTATCATATTTTCCATGATGAATTCTCTATCACTTCCTTGGGTCATATTCACCGCAGGGTTTTTGTGTTCGTTGTTTGCTTCCTGGGTATGATAGTATTTCCAAGCAAAGGAGACAGATTCACACTAGACTGGCTATGGTAGCTAAAACCTTAATGGAGGGGATCGAGGGGAAAACGTATACCATTGTCCCTATGATCATAGCTAACATCTACCGAGCCTTGGACCGCTGCCAGAAAGGGTTCAAACACTTTGAGGGTTGTAATATGCTACTACATGTTTGGTTACTGGAGCATCTCCAAAGGGGTCAATATCGTCAAGATTTTCCACGAAGGGCGTGGAATGATCATATAGCCTTCCATCACCCTAAGAGAATGACTTACATCCTAGACAGGTTTGCTCAATCAGAAAATGCTACAGAATGGGCGCAGTTTCTTGACAATTTGACTGAGGACTAGGTTCAATGGATGTTCGAATGGTTCCCTACCAGTGAGTTCATCATCAGATCTAGGGACGATCCGCCCCTAGTGTTGATCGGGTTAAGGGGCATATACCCTTATGTTCCCATCAGGGTTATGAGACAGGCAGGCTGGAAGCAAGTCATACCGCGAGTTTCTAAAATGAGTCATTACAGGGCAGATTTTCAGGATGAAGACATCCCGTACAAATGTGAAGCTCAGCATATGTGGCATCTAAAGGTTAAATTAGAAAGGGACACCATCGATCCAGATAGGTACCACGCAGGGCATGTACGCTTTTACCTATGATGGTTGGAAGACAACATAGCAAGAGTAGTTGAGCCGGGAGTCGGTCGGGGGAACAGGGTCATAGATGAAGTTGCTGAAGCCCAAATGAAATACAATAAACTGCGCAAAAGGGTTCATGAGTCCGAGGCCGAAAATCTGGAGCAACACAAGACTGATATGAAACTGATCAATGAACGGAGGGAAAAGGGCTATCAAATCTAATGAAAGGCTATAATATTTGGAGCAGGGTCTGATGGAACTAGAGGGGAAGACGAGGAAAAGAGTCGCCGACTGCCAGAATGCTGAGGGAAGAAAAGGAGGACATCTAGAGAGAGTATACCTGCTGTTGGACATACACGACCTGGGGAACCTGATCGACAGAGCCAAGAAGATCAAGCCTGGGGAAGGTCCTTTTGGGACCAAGTAGATTATATTTACTTGCTTTTTCAAATGTAATAAGGCCAAGTGCCATTATTGACTTATCTTATTTAGTGCCGTTTTAGATTTATCTACTTTTTCATTAATGAAATGAAGCAATTATTGGCACTAAAATTCTCCAAATCAACTTGTCGCTAGGCCTACCTCGGGCACAACGAGGCTCCCAAATTAGGACGTGAATTTACATTCCCGCACTATGTGTTTAGATACTGCAAATACTCTTTTTGGGACCCTTACTCACTTGGTTACCTTTTGTTTTTCTTTCCTTTTTTTGATTATTCCCATTCCCCAAGGTTGGTTCACGAATACTGGCCTCATCAGCTTATCATGCCAGATCCAAGGGCCCTCCACCCTCTCCTCCTCCAAGTGTACTAAAAGGTAAAGGGAAAGCTAAAATGGATGATATGAAAGACATCAGAACGGATAACAATGCATATGTTGAGAATATAGAAACTTCCGATGGTCGGGGCACTCAGGCCGCAAATTATGTGGTTTCACGACTTGAGCAGAAAATACTCAAACTTCAGGGCGAGCTTTAGCAGGTCCGTAGCTTAGCAAACCTCTCTCTTACACTCAACATCCCAGACATCAATAACCCAAACACCCAGAACTCTGTACCACCTCAAAACACACCCAACAAACTCCCACAGAATCTTCTTGCACCTCACCAATATACAACCCCACCTCAAAATCAACCTCTCCCTCCTCAATACTAGCAAACCACCTATCACACTTCCCAAAATACCCCACAAATTATTCTGAAACCCCAAATCTCCACCAGTGATCATCATTATGCCCAAACTCCTGGCCTTTACCAGAGCAACCCTATATACGTGGAAACCCTACCTCGCTACACTCAACCAATCTCCTATACACCAGAATCCGTTGAGAAGGACCTGCTCATCAAAAACATGGCGGAGGAGCTCAAGAAGTTGACAAGTCGAGTTCAGGGTATTGAAGGGGGTAAAGGGATAGAAGGATTGAACTATGAGGATCTATGCATACAACCAGATGTAGAACTGACTGTGGGTTACAAACCTCCCAAGTTTGAAATGTTGTTCCGCAACAGGTGACCCTAAAGTTCATCTGAGGACATTGTGACAAGCTCGTAGGGGTCGGAAAAGATGAAAGGATTCGAATGAAGCTCTTCATGAGAAGTCTTACCGGAGATGCCCGGTCCTGGTACATAAGCCAGAATCCTAAGAAGTGGGCCAATTGGGTGAGCATGGCGTCCGACTTCATGGACAGGTTCAGATTTAATATGGAGAATGCGCCGGATGTCTTCTATATCCAGAACTTAAAGAAGAATCCAACTGAGACTTTTCGCGAGTATGCTACTTGGTGGAGGTCGGAAGCAGCCAAGGTTAGACCAGCATTAGACGAGGAACAAATGAATAAGTTCTTTATCAGAATACAGGATCCACAGTATCATGAAAGGCTAATGAGAACAATAAGTTCTCCGATATCATCAAACTCGGAGAAAGGATTAAAGAAGGTATTAAAAGCGAGATAGTGACAAATTTTGAGGCACTACAGGCCACGAACAAAGCATTGCAATCAGGTGGTATATCGAAGAAGAAAGATGTGGGAACAGTAATGGTTTCCCAAGGAACCAAAACTCCATTTGAATACCATACCTCTTCACTCACATACCAAACACCTCCACCCGCATACCAACCTTCGCCTCCCAGATATTCTCAACCCGCTACCGCCTACCACACCTATAACACTCAACCATCCTATTATAACTCACCTCCAACTCGTCCAAACTAACAAAAACCCAGGCCTAATTTTGACCGCAAACCACCCAGACAGTATACCGCCATTGCTGGACCCATCGACCAGTTGTACGAAAGGTTGAAAGCCGTTGGATATGTCACCCTTATTCCCGCTGTAGAAATGGAGAATTCATCTCAATGGGTCAATCCAAACAAGACTTGTGCATATCATTCCGCATGAAGGGACACACTATTGACGAGTGCCGCACCTTGAAAGACAAGATTCAAACACTGGTTGATAGTAAGGTCATACAGGTGAAGAAAGCTGCACCCGATGTCCACAATAATCCTCTCCCAGATCATAGGGGTGGATGGGTCAATATGATAGAAACTAATGAAGAATGGAATCCTGAGGGATCAATCGGGCTTATTCGAGAAGGTGATGATCCTAAGAAACTTGCAGTCACCACAAACCCCATTGTGGTGTAGGTACAACCGCCATTTGAAGTCGAGATAGCCGCATCGGTTCCTTTAGAAGTAGAAGTAACACCACTCATTCCATTTAAAGTGGAGATGGACACACTTTTCACTATAACGGTGGCGTCCACACCACCCTTCAGTTCTAATTCTATACCTTGGGATTATGTGGCCGAGGTTAGAAGAAAGGGAAAGTCAAAGACAGAAGAATTCGGCGCTGCACAAGGACTGACCAGAAGAGGAAGGGTTTATACACCTGAACATTTAGGAGAAACCAGTAAGAAAGCTTCTAACAAACCGCCCATCATTGAGACTGGTCCAGATGATCTCTGGAGGAAGGTACATGCAAGGGAGTACTCTGTCGTTGATCATCAGAACAAGACTTCTGCTCAGATATCTATCTTGTCGTTGCTGCAAAATTCTGAGGCACACAGGAATGCTCTAATGAAGGTGTTGAGTGAAGCATATATACCCAACAAAATACTGGTGGAGAAATGGCTAATATGGTGGGGCAGGTGCTACAAAATCACCTTCCATGAGGACGAGCTGCCATCTGAAGGTTTGAATCACAATAGGGCACTGCACATCACAGTGCAAAGTGAAGACAAATTCATCGCCAGAGTTCTGATTGATGGCATATCCAGCCTCAACATTTGCCATTGACAACATTGAAGAGGTTGGACAAAGGACTACATAATATACGAGAGCGAACTATGAATGTGAAAGCATTCGACGGGTCTCAGAGAGCTACCATTGGGGAAACTAATCTCTACCTGCAGATGGGTCCTACATGGTTTGATGTTGAGTTTCATGTACTGGACATATCTGCCTCTTACAATCTGTTGTTAGGACGACCATGGATACATGCCGCTAGGGATATATCATCAACTTTGCATCAGGCTGTGAAGTTTGAGTGGAACCACGAAGAAGTGATTATCTATGGAGATGGGAGCAACCCTATTTACACTAGTCAGACTATCCCGGTGATTAAAAACAGAAGAAGGTTAGGTAGAGAAACCTACCATCATATTGAACGGGTTAACACAATCGATAAATATAAGTGGTGGAGTAGCAAGATAGAAAGTATGCTAGCATGGAGAGGATATGAGCCTGGCAAAGGACTTGGTAAAAATCCTCAGGGCATTTCCAAACCCATACATCCAAAGTGCCATGGTACCACTTTCGGGTTGGGATATCAGTACACCTGGAAGGAATACAATGATTGGTCACCATCATGGCGTGGTCCATACTATCCACTTGAGGAGCCTGTGCCACACCTGAGTTAGACCTTCCATTAGGCCGATATTATGGATCAGGGGAAGAAGAAGCGTTGGCTTCGTTAAGGAATTTGTTCTTGGAAGATGATGACATGGATTGTTGTGTAATTGTTGAGGAGGAGGAGGAGGAGGAGGAGGAGGAGGAGGAGGAAGGCCATATTATCCAAGCTGTGGAGAGAGGAACATTCCTCAAGAACTGGACCGTTAGACTATCGAAGGCCCGACGAGTCCCGAGGTAGAAAGGCTGAACAACATTGTTTATTTTTGCTTTTCTAGAAAATGATTTCCCTTTTTGCATGTTATTTTAAAATAATATTTTCGATGTTCCAAAAAAGTTATTTAAATTAGTTGAAAAATCACTTCTGTTTAACGCTTTCAATGAATTGATGTTTATTATTACCACTTTTCTCTCATATCTTTATCCATACAAAATTATTATTTCCTATCTCGATGAACCGACAACTGTGACATGTAATGAAACAACGCAACAAAATGATAGTGATTCAGAAGAAGAGGATGCAATACCCGAGGAGATCATCAGAGAAGTAGAGGATTTTGAGAAAAAACCTAAGTCCAACTTGGACGAAACTGAGATAGTTAACTTGGGAAATTCTGAAACCGTCAAGGAGACTCGCATCACATCCACTTGTTACCTTCAGAGAAAGAGGAGTACACTCGGTTCTTGAAAGAGTATGAGGACTGTGAACAACCAACTTTTTACCACGTTCAAATGTTATACTATTTTAGTGTAAATATTCCTTTTAGGCCTAATATTGATGTTTTAAGCTTTTATCTTACACTTAGTAGATTTTATTTAATTAAAATAAATAAATAAATAATAATAATACTCACATTCTTAAAGTGTGAATATATATATATATATATATATATATATA